>OY804259.1:76750034-77005440 GCA_963680825.1 Meiosimyza decipiens
CTTTATTCTAAAAGAAGAGCCTGAAACAATAATCCCAAAAAAAAGAAGGATATAGGCATTGTGTTTCATCAATTGTTGTAGTTAAAACTAAATATTGCTTCATAGATATACAAGTGGATAGATTGTGTTCAGTCTTCGAACTTCTGTAGAAGTTTCAGGGGTCATGAAGCGGAAAAAGTCCGATAGCATTTTCTTTGCTTCCGAAATCGTGATTGCTAGAAAACGACATAAAGCATTTGGTTCGTTTCCATTTGATATCCTTAATGGCCTTAGCCATGTAGGTAGACATAGATCAGCTACTTAGATGTATTACGAAATCTGGTTAGTTTACTCTGAGGATATATCTAAATACCCTGTGCTATCACAAAGGATGAATATTTGCTCTAAGTGAGTCGGTTCTTAAACTGAATGTCTCTCCCATCTATCCTAAGACCGAGTTGAAAGGATAGGTTCCAAATATGTTTGCACGATGAATCCGTAAAACCATTTCATAGCATTTTGCAACGCGGATCTAAGCTCGAAGGTATAATTATGATGGTTTTTCCGGACCATTTCATTGTACCTGCCATGCATGGTCATTAGCAGCTTCTTCTCTTGTGCTTATGGGTGTATTACAGATGGTAATTTGCGAAAGCCGTCTGCTTTGATTACGTTTGTGAAATTGATTTCTAAGTGCTTTAATTATTTCACTAGTATTCATTTTCGTTAAGGCAAAAGTCCATCTGCAAAATCCCCTTCGGACATTTCAACTCCAGTCGAAAATTGCTAATCCAAAAAACAAAAACCTTATTCTTAAAATGTTTATGAAAACTCGGTGTTTACACATTGGTATAAATAACTGTTTCAAATACAATTCAAATCTTGCAGCTAACTTCATAAAAGGGGAAAAATTGTTTTTGATGTGCTCGTACGTGAATTTTTCTTTTTAATTTGATTTTTATTTTCACTTTTGAAATATTTTATCCGGTCCAGTGGGCTGAACACTCAAAAACATTCACACAATGGAGCAAACATTCAAATACTACATATACGTTGCACAAGATAACGCACTAGTGACTCGCTGGATGCTACATGCTGCTAGCTCACACGTATCTATCCACAACAGTAGGAGTAACGCACAAACTGTGATTTCTTATGCTGCGCGCATGAGCCGCTCTTGTACTTTTGCTTCCTCAGAATATGTTACATTTGTTTGTTTGTTTGTTTCGCTCTGTTTCTGGTGGTTGGTTCCCTCTGGCGCTAAAGTGATTCTTTTCAATTTATTCAGATTTTTATTCAATTTATTCAGCATCAGCGAGGATGATGGCGACTGTAGCGCCGGAACGACGTGAGTCCCTCTTTCGTCGTTGACGTCATGGTGAAAAGCAAACGCGCTTTCATTCAAAAGTTGCAAAAAGTATGGCAAACAAGCACGTGATTGCCAGGTTTTGAATTTAAATCTTCGCATTCGACTCTTGCTGTTTCTAAGTTGCATTAAAAAAGTTATTTTTCATAACTATTTTCATAAATTTTTACTTTGTAGCTTTTAATTTTATCTTTTATGTGAATAGTTTACGTATTATTTGTAAGTGACATACGTTGCTTCTATAAAAGTAACAATTTACTGACGAAAAAGACATCGAGTTGGAAAATAATGGATAAGATTTTGAACTTGATTATACCCAGTTTTACAGAATAGACTTCAATGGTATTGTTTAAGCTTCTTCCATATCATATGAACATAACCGAAACCGTTGCCAATTTCACGACCCTGTCCCAACACTTATGCTGTCAAAAGGGATGAGTATTTGAACCTAAATTAGTCGGTTCTTAAACTGAATGTCTCTCCCATCTAAGCTAAGACTGAGTTGAAAGGATAAATCCTAAAGATGTTTGCACGATGAATCCATAAAACCATTTCATAGAATTTTGCAAGGATATTATTTAACTATAATAATTGTAACCGATTTCACGACCCCGTCGTTTTTAAGATTCGATTGTAATGCAAATAATTAGTAAAATCAATCGAAGTTATGTGGTCTAATAAAACATAACATTATTTAATTACTCCAAAAACTGTTTTTTAGTTTCGACTTAAGATCTGTATCATCTCAAAGTGGAACTCTTAAGCTATTTGATATCACGGAAAGCATATGAAATCAGGTTCTCCTGATACATTTGGAAAAGTTCTAAACATATTACGTCTGTCTACTCGATAGAATTGAAATTGGGACTAATTGATATATTTTTAGAAAGGAACATCATGGACCTCGAATTCATAGGAATAATTTAAACTTTGGATACAAGTTGGGTGAATCAGACTCAGGCTGCGTCGGTGTCATTTTTTTCGTCGAAAACTCTGAATATTCAATGCAAAAGGAGATTTACTTAAGAAGCCATTAACCATTTTTTCTTTTTTTTTGGAGCAAATAAATAATTAATGATAAATAAAATAATGAAAGGTAATTAAAAGGTTGGGGATGAGAATCTTCTGAAGTATTTGTAGTATCCCAAAACAACATAAAATTTTATTTGCATAAATGCAGTTATCATTCATCAACAATTGGTATTAAATTTGTATGTTATTCCAAAAACAATGGAATGCGTTTTCTAATTGAAAATTTAAATTCTTGTGGTAGACTTTGTTTTGCCAATATTGGAACAATAACTTTAGTCACGATATTTCTGTACGCGGAATACAAAATAGTTACTTTTAAATAGAGATATTGGATTTTCTTGCATATAGTTATGACAACAAGAAAACCATTAATAAACTGATTTAGACGAATTCATTTTATTTAACAACATGCACTATAGCCCATAGAAATCGAACAAGATGCGACTATGAGTAAGCACCAGAAACTTTAACCCAAAGCCATTGAAATAGAAGAGTCAAATCAAAAAACGGCAACCTACTAACTCAGCACATGATATAAAATTCAGCATGTATAAAGTTTCAGCTTTAAATACCTTAAGTCTTTAACATTAAGACAAAACAGTCGTGAAACATTCTTATCATTTAGTTCTACAACTCGTATTTCAAATATTTATTTCTGCAAAAACTTTCTTGAAGTCAAAGAAAAAACCTTCTTGAATTCCTTAAATCTCTTTTAGCCAAAAACATGAAAAAGAAAAATCTCTTGAATTACACAAAAAAAAAAAACCATGACATTCAACTTTTGGTGCTAGCTAAGTCAACCTTTCTCTATTCATTTTTATATACCATCACTTAAGATACTTTTGCACAGCAATAATTAAAGCAAATAAAAGAGAGAAAAACTTTTAAAAACTTTTGCGTTGTTGCCAAATTTACACCAACACAAAATTTTTTTTAATTCTGCTTTTTTATTTTGGCCTTTTTTGCTATGGTACGCAATTAAAATTCCTTTACTGTCACTTAAACATCGTTTATTTCATGATTTCTTTCATAAAATTATGCCAAGAGCATGATTAGATTGAGAGTAGTAGCAACAGCAACAACAACAGCAATAGCATTGACAACATTTTTAGTGGGTGTGGAAGTGGGTAATTTTTAAGTTTCACTGTTGTTGCTACTATGTTCTGTGGATGCTTTTGCCTGTTGGCGATTGTTGCTGCTAATGAGCGATTTGTTTCGCATTGCAACAAGACACCAGCAACAGTAACAGCAGCAGCAAAAATAATTATGAATTCCTGGCACATTTGCCAAAAGACAAACAATTTTAGTTTCTTAAACCCATTGTTTGCTAAATTAATTGAAGCTTTTTTTTTTCAGATTTTATTTTATTTACTATGGTGAGAAATAGTAAAAAAGTTTTCAACTAAACAAAAGTTTAATTTTACAATAATAAAAAAACAAAAATCCCACACATCTAAAACTTAGAAAAATGTCTTCAATTCTAAAAATAGTTATGGAAAAAAGATTACATTTAAACTTATCTCAATTCGACTGTAATGGGTGATTTTATTCCTATTTGTTTTTTCAGTGAAATTCAATTACATTATAGTTAGGGTTATATTTAGCTAGGAATAAGTTTCTTAAAAAATGTTATACAAAAAAACCCAAACTCATATATTGTTGATCATAACATAGTACATGGGCCACCCATTAAATTGACAGTTGAACCATTTATTTTAAAGCAGCTTATCTCCAGTTTTTGAAGTGAAACTTCTGGGTTTAAATTTACTGTCTACATACCGAAACTACTCGGATAAAGGATCACATGAACATTTAAAGACTTAAGGCCCCATAGTGACAGAGATAATTTTGACTCATAAAATATTGTTCTATTGTTTTCAGCCTTTTCAAAACAATATTTATTCTAATATTTAAGTTAAGATTATATAAACGGTAAATAGAGGATTGCATGTCAGTTAGGCCCTGAGCAACTTAAGGACTTTTTTTAAGGAAATTAAATTGATTCAAATTTCTTTGAAAACATTTATTTAAGAAAATACATCCGTAAATTTGAACACAATGTCTTCATTAACTATTTAAATAAACATATTTTTTTTTGTTTCCAAACTTTTTGTGCAATTTTAACAATGTACAATTGGCAAAAAGCAATTATGGGATATAGCGAGGTTGAATTTTTTTAAAGAAGGTTGGAAAAATTGCGTTTTTATCCTTACGAAGATTATTTCACAAAAGGGAATGATTTCACATTATAAATAATTCAGATAAGTGCAATGTTGAAAATTAATCCAATTCTAGAAAATCCTTAATTGAGAAATAAACCAAATTTTCACATGTATCTTTTTTAATTATTAAGTTTCTTTAAGTTTAAATTTTTGCATGTCATATTCGTCGCATGTAACATGGGTTAAGCTTGTTTGCTGTATGTATGTTGCATGCAAACAATACAACATAGCAATTCCAGTGTCTCTATTATCCACAATTTTTGTTAAAAATTTAATTATGCAAAATGAATGAGCGACCGAAAATAATTTGTAAAAGATTTCTCGCTTGATTTATTATAATGCCAAAAAATTTTATAAATTAAAATAAGAACCTACGCCAAAAATTCAACATTGAACTTGAAAACTTTGCGTGGTCATGGCCTTTAGCGATTTCTGCTTTTAACGATTTTCACTAAAAGTTTCTTGAGAATATTTTATTATTTCTACTGTTTTATGTTGAACATAGAATGATATCGTTGCTGTTGCAGCTGTTACATTCGCAGCATTGTGCTTTCGTTACTGCCCTTGCCAAAGTACTCTGCTGTTTGTTAATGCTCGCGCGCTAAAAGCATTTCAATTAGTTTTCCTAATTGTGATGAATTCACTTTTAAGCTCTGACCTTAAAAAATGAACTGGATAAATAAAGCAACAACAACAAAAAATGCATTTATTCGTCCTTAACACACCATTAACGCGCCTCATGCACTTAAGTGCTGTGCGTTTTTCTATTTCATTTACATAATTCAAGTTGAATTTTATTCCTTAGATATCTCGAACTTTGAGATTTCATTAAAGTGAATGTGATGCGCGAAGTCTTTAAAGTTTTTTTTGTTGAGTGTCAGTTTTGACACCAACAACTTTAACAACTGTCACTTTTGCACAACTGACATCGAGAGTATTTTCAAAATTAAGGTTTTAGTACTTGATATTTTTTTTTTTCTGAGATTTTTTTTAAAGTTTGAAATTGTTACATTTTTTATAAATTTTTAAAATTTCAACTTCTTTTGGCACGAATTCCTGATGTCATTCTGTGCTGTGCAGCAGCATTTTACGTTTCTCTGAAGTGCATTAAAAAAATTAAAAATTTAAGTAGAGACAGATAGTAAGTCAGTGTAATTATAAAAATTATTTAGTCACTCAGTCAGAAACACACATTTAGTAACGATTACACATGCAACTACACTAAACGCACTTGAGAGCACAATTATACACAGAGAAAAATTATCAAATCATTGCCTTCAACTTTTAATTGAAGCCGAAAAATTGGATGGCATAGAATGGATTTGGCTTGCCTTATGAGTTATAAGAAACTTAAAATATATAGTAAAGTCTCCTAGTGCACGCTCTGTTTTTTTTTTTTATAATGAAATCGCTCCCTTAACATTCTCATTCATCTTTGCTCTTCAAAAGCAACAACAAAAAACAATTGAAAAGAGTTGGTTGTCTGAACTAAGCAGAAAAAGACACAACAATAGCAGCACATAATCCAAGAAGCAAAAAAAAGCATTTTAAATATTTTTGTATGAAGTTTTTCAAAAACCTAATTCTTAGAAAAAATATATTTAACTTCTTTAGCATAAAAATATTGTTTCAAAAAAGAGATTATTAATGTCGGTTCTTTTTATTTTGAGCCAAAGCGTTACAAGTCATTTCCATATAAGCAATTTTAAATAAATAGTGTAGTTCTATAAATATCCAGACAGATTATGAGCTACTTATATAATTTTCAAGTAAATAATTCTCTCTGTGCAACAATGCATATTCTACCATGAAGCTGGTGGCTGGCTGGTTGGCAAAAAATATACAAAATGGAATGCAACTTTAGTCACACAATGTTGCCACACATTACATTTTATTCATAACCTACTTTTTTGTGTCTGCTAAGCTGCTGCTAAAGCAGCTCATCAGCAGTGATAGTGGTTTTCACATATTTTTTTTTGCCACCACTGTTGTGGCAATAGCTATACATATTTCTCCTTTTTTTACCATTACCTTCACAATCGCAATTGTGCTGCCAGCCAGGTTTAATGATTTATTTGCTCATTTAAACAAAGTTCATTTTCGCATTTTCTAAATGTGGCTGGTAAATCCGTATAAAGTGTAGATAAGTGTGAGTGAGCATTGTAGAAGTGTGTAAAAGCACTTCAATGTGTTTGTGTGAGTAAAATATACATACGCGTATGCTTGTGTATGTAACTGTAAATGTAGCTGTTAACGTCGACGTTGGCAAATTATTTTGCATTGCCATAAAGAAATTGGGTCAAAAGTAATTGTTTGGAAAATTATGCAGTTTTATGGTTTAATAATTTGAAAACGGGTTTTTCTTGTTTAAATCATGTAATCACAGAGCATGAGCACATAGCAATGTGACCTTGCTACCTTTAAAATTACCTACCAAATTTTCGGGAAAAATAAAAATCGAATTCAATTTTTTAACTTTAAAAAAAATTACTTACAATAGAAAACCAATTTCTCTATCAAATAAATGCATTCATAATTTACAGTTAAAAGTAAGATATGTAACGGGTGTATCAACAAGTAGAGTAGAGTTGGAAAGGCCTATAATTTACCAGCTAGTTGCTTTGACAGTTGCCAATTATTGACATTTGTCATCTATAAACACTGGAAATTTACTATGGACAGAGTGAAAGAAGAATTAGATATCGTTGAACTTTAACACGAAAATTTTCCTTCAATGGAAGACTAGCTCAGCACAATATATCAAGACATCAGAACGACTTCGCCTCGATAGTTGGGTAGAAAAAGTCGCCGTAGTTAACTAAAGTGAGCCAAACACCTCAATTCGTTACAAAGCTCAAGATCTCGACCACGTCACGACCACACTGTATTGAATATTGGCACAAGATTTAGCTATGTATTCTTCCAAGGTCCAACAGTACCAAAAACTGCAGTATAGGGATTATCCGTAGTGCTGTACGTTCTCTGATTGGGTCTTTGAAAACATAAATGATGACGGTAATTTTTGTAAAACAGTCGAGTTTTCTGTCGATGCTCACTTTCACATTGGCGGTTACGTTAATAATTAAAATTGACGCATTTGAGGATTCGAAAACACGCGAGTGATTCCAATGAAGACATCATAACGCCGCTACAGTGAGTGAAGTGCGCTAAAGACGTGTAATAAACAGATGTTTATGACCAGAGTTGAAATATATAGATCCGAACGACCTCAACTTTAACCTCAACAACATGCAATACAAGTTCCAAAACAATTGAGTTATTTAGTCGAAGCTCTCTTATTGCGTAATTTTGCATTTTAGAGATACCAATTGACCACCAAAATTTTGCGATTTAACACCATTAGACTTCTTCTTTTGAAGTTATGTTAAGAATAAGGTCTACGCCAAACATTCGCAAACAATTGCCACTCTCAAAGCGAACACTGAGGAGCCATCGCCAAAATAGAACCCTAACTATACGAAGGATTGATCAAAATTGACAGTTATTGTCTTTCGATGTTTCTACAATGAAACAAAAATATCAAAAACATCACCCAAAAAATTGTACATTTTAGCCAAAAAACTTATCGTACACCTCTTGTTGATACACCCTATACAATTAATGAAATTTTTAACATATGCTAAGGCAATTTTGATTGAAAACTGTTCAGTATAAAATTATAAATAGAGAAGTACATATTTCAAAAAAACTTATCATACATCTTTTCCCACAATATTAAGTGTACAATTTATTGTACAGAATTGGTATTTTCAATAAAATAATGATTTATAGTGTATCAAAAAACCAAAATTCAAATTTTTAATTTGGCAAAGCTCTTCAAAAAATATTTACATTTTATATTTTAAAATATGCAGCTAATTTTATTGCAACAATATAATCATAAACATGCAATATAATTACCTTTGAAACCCCGAGGCAAAAGCTTTAATTAAAACTTTAAATGAAATTGTTAGAAATTCATTAAAATACTAATAAATGCATTATCAAACATCAACCCAACGAGAAATAGAAGCAGCTTAAAAATACTTCAAACGAGTTAACACAGTAACTGGAAGTTGCTTCCAATGCATATTCCTTTTTCATGCTGCATGTCATTATGGGCAGCACATCCTCGTATGCACTTATGGCTGTTGCGGAGAAGCAATTCGATGGAAACGCAAATTAAATAATACGATTCATAAATAAAAATTTTTCAATTAAAATATTGCAAATGGAACGTTATATAAATCTTTCTGATATATCTCAAATGGAATGTTACACACATAGTTATATCATTGTAAAGTGTTTCTGTGAAGTTTCAAACTCAATTTTTTCTGAGCTTTTCTAATCAAATCTTTCTGACGCGTAGTAAACGCAATCTTTTATATATAAAATTAAGCTAAAATGTTTCTGAAAGGTTTCAGATTTAGTGTGTACTGAGGAGGAGGAGAACAATTTTTAAAGCCTCAAATGAAGAAGTTTTTTTAAATGCGATTCCCAAAATATTTAGTGAGTCAGTTAGGAGATGCTTTGACGTCAAAGTTGATGGCGAAAAATTTCAAAAATGTCTGTTCCATCAATGATTTTTTGACACTAGCACATATGCACCAAAAATTGGCATATTCGACATATATTAAAAACTGCAGCACTATCAACAAGTTTTGAATTTCATAACTGTAGCACCTGTGAATTTCTATAATATGACGTCATCATTTTCGATTTATCGACAAAAAAGTAAACTAAAATGAGTTAGGGTCTTTCTACCCGAGAGCGACGATATATTAAGTATATTTTTGTGTTATCATTTTCAATTATAAATTATGAAACCGTCTAATAGCTTTTCAATTTTGCAAGGGTTCTGTCACGTTTCAGAAACGTTTCAAATGCAATTAAAAGATATTGACATATTACCGAAAGCTTTCTGAAATGGAATTGAAAGTTTTCTGCAACGTTACTGATACCTTATGAGAATTTATAAATTTTATCTCGACTGATACTTCCCAGCTAATAAACTATAAAGTCCAGCAGGAATCATCATGTACATATTCCCATTGGGAATGTATATCTACCTAAACGAATACATATATAAAACTATAATACGCTACAGAAATTGATATGGTTGCATCGAAAAATGCATTTTCAATTTACAAAACAACCAAACTAACAAAACACTGTTAGTTGGCTAGTCAAATTAATTGCAACGAAAATGACTTAGAGCCTTAAAATACGATAATATTGAAAACTTTTCCAGGAAAATGTTACATATTTTGTGTTGCGTTTTGTTTTTTGCTTTGATATTGAATTATATTTAGTTTGTAATTAGCTGCAATTAATAGTTGACTAAAATATTTCCATATTATCTACCCTACCTACGAATATTAATTTTATATTGCATTGTAATTATTTTGGCTGCTGTTATTGAAACTTTCAAAATGTTGGCAATATTTCCATCACTTAGTGTTAATTTCAACCATAGATAACAATTTCCACGTATTATATTTCCTATTTATTTGCACATTAATTGTGTTGATGATAACTTAATTTTTGTAAATTTGCAATAAAATTTAAGCTGCATTTAGAGAGTGCACATAACAAGTATGTAATTACGAAAATAAGCTTTTGTATGCTTCAAGTACTGTAGCCAATGTTTTTCGTTGAATTTAGACCACAAAAATATCATTTATAAATGGAGAGTCTGAATTTTCTAATATATAAGTAGTGACTGCAGGACTAACTGTATCAATATTTGTAGCTTAGAGCAATCTATACAATAGTTCAGATACAAATACGCAATAAGGATATGGCAAATGAGTTTGGTATATATGTCAGTAAAAGCTTACAATGCTTAAATGTATAAGCACACTGAGTGTTAAAATGAGTCTGGACGCTTTTAAAAAAATGTGCGCAACACCACACAAATATTCAATTATTGTAGAAAGTCACCTGAGTGCAATGCACGCTGCATCTTGATTTTTGAATGTGGTATCTGGTGTACTTCACACGTGGGCCGAAATGAAAACTAAGTTGGATGACGTTCTAGAATACGAGTTGACTGTATATTCAGCACTGTAAGTTGCGTAAACAGTGTACATAAATTTCAAGAAATTCAAATTCA
The DNA here is from genome assembly GCA_963680825.1 of Meiosimyza decipiens. Lineage (NCBI taxonomy): Eukaryota > Metazoa > Arthropoda > Insecta > Diptera > Lauxaniidae > Meiosimyza > Meiosimyza decipiens. The sequence continues at coordinate 76,760,749 of OY804259.1, forward strand.
TACGGGTAGGTAATTCGTCAATTCGAGAGATGGGGAGACCCTAAAGCTCCGTAAAGCAAAGTTAGCAATATGCAACGAAACCAACGCTACAACTAAGTGCTTATTAAGTGCTAATTTAGTGCTATAAGGAAAAATTTAGTGCTCTGCTCGTCACAAGCATTTTATCTTTTATTTAATATAGCACATATCCGTTTCTAGCTAAAGTTCCCTTTTTCAAAAAGACGTAACGGATATTGAAGAAGTATGGTTCCAACAGGATGCAGCTACTTGCCGTAAAGCTGACAAAAAACGGATTTGCTTAGACGTCACGCTTAGACTGTAATATCTTCAAAATCATATGTATGTATGCAAGTACTTGCATATTGGCCTCTAATATTGAGTAGCTTAATGCTTTTGGATAGTTCCATTTGGAATTAAGTGAGGTCACAAATAAATAAGCAGCGTTGCTTGATTAAAAGCTAACATAATTATATATATTTTTCCCGAAACGTCCAAGTGTCAGATAAAAGTTTTTAATACACTTACAAACATTAATAAAAAGCAATAGAGTTTACGCCTTGGTGTACGGTATACAATACCGTATGTGAGTGCATTCTAGTCGCTTTCTCAGCGCTTTATTCCGAAAACGGTTGATTTTACAGAAAAATGCAACAAAAAATTTTGTAGACAATTTTACTAAGAACATTTTTTATAATAACCGCTATTGACCTCCGAGCAATGGGTCGCGAGATATTTGCGAAAAACGGATTTTCGTGACCTTTTGACCTTCATAATTTTTTTAGCCGGCACGATATCGATGTCGATTTTTCACACATTCATTACAACACCGTAATAAAGGTGCATACAAAAATTCAGCTCACTAGAAATTTTCCCGCAGATTGGGGTTTAAAATGCCTTAAATGACTGGACTATAACTTGAGTTACTGCTACCTCAATGCTCACAATTCTTGAAGTTTAACCAAAAAAAATAACTACAAAATTTCGTTTAAATGTTGTTTGCGTTTTTCATAATTCAATATATTTTTTGCTAATCTTCTTGTACAGTATATTTAGTACAAGAAACACAAAAAGAATGTAATAAACTGTTACTTAAAATTTACCTTTTAAAATAGTAAATATTTTCTAAGGCTTCTTAAAAGTTTTTGCGCCAATTTAAAACCTTTACGTGAAGCAAGTCAGTAGCAAATATTTATAATTCTCAATTTGTTTCAGAAAATATGCAATATCCAACATCAATCGTTTGATATATATCTTTGTTACAAATAATTTTTGCAAATGATCGAACAAAAAATTGGCTTCATTAAACAAAGGATTCTTTTAAAATTATTGAGAGAAAATTAAATGACTTTAATATAACAGAAAGTGACATGGTATATTCTTTTTTCCTTTCACTAACTTTTTGCTTTATACGTCAAAGAAAACAGTGATGGCATATTGCGTTGTAACTGCCTCATCGTTACACCCACATCTACTGTCAATCTTCTCGTCATCAATTTTATGTCCTTAACACGAAAATTGTCTGATTTTAACAGAAGTGGACTTTAATTTTCATTTCTCGCATTTGATATGAAAATTTCCCTTAAATTCATTCATTGCTTATCAGCAGTAGGAACGAAAAAAATAATACAAAATTAAACATCAACGTTTTAAAGAGAAAGTCAGGCTTCAAATACGAAAAAAAAAAATTACAAAATAAAATTTTAAAAGAAAGCCAAAAGGTTCAAATGATCCATTAAAATTCAGTTGAAGAGAAAAGAAATGGATTTTTCATTGCCGTTAATGTTGACATTTTTAATAATGTCAGCATCAATTCAGTTCTTTTTCCTTTTTCACCTTGTCACGTCCTTTTTGTGTTCTGCTGTTGTTGCTGCTTTTGCTTCGTTGTCCCTGACAAATAGAAGCAATTTCAGTTTAAATTTGATTTTTAATTTGTGTTGTCTCGAATCATCTACCTTTTTTTTTTCTTTAGTTTGCACGAATGCCAAAACAGCAAAAAAAAAAACTGTTAACATTTTTTTTCTGAGGAGTTCGCTTATTTTATAACGAATTTAATTATTGATGTTTGGACAAGATAGCTTTGGTGATTTTTAAATGAAGGTTAGTAGAATACTGCTATTAAGCGTAGCAGTTTTCTGGAAAATGATGGTTCAATATCAATAGAGATAAAATATTTTTTATTGCTTCAAGTGATGACAAAAAGTTATCATATTGACATTTATGTTACGAAGACAGATAGGGAGCGATTTTTAAAAAAAACAAATATTTTGTGGTTTAAGTACTCGTCGATTTTTTGTACGCTGCATTACTTGTTGAAGAAATAACTCCAGTGTATAATATCGAAAGAGTTGCAGGAGCAATTGCATGTGAAGGGGGAAAGTATGTGGAGTGTTTGTGTTTTTTGCTATGATTCTTAACTGGTCAATGCAGGAAGTAAAATATAGTGTGCTTGCAGACTCCTAAACGGCGGCTAACAAAGCTTGCTGATGATATGACGTAAAGGTCATTGAAACTGAGCAGCTGGTTGCCCATTGTATTATTTTTTTTTTGTTCTTTTTGCACAAGAAGTACTGAACATAAAGCTCAAAAAAATACATATAAAACAAGTTTACCTTCGTTGACAATTTGCATGTTGAATGCAGATTTCATAGAATATAATTTAAACTTAACAACTCAATTAAATAATGTGGAAAAATAACCCATATGACGCTTAAACCAACAAATCAAAAGTTTGCGCTACCAAGTAAACGAAAATAAAATTAAAAAAAAAGATATATAATAAAACTTTAGTACATGCAGCATCAGGTGCAGTACTTTACAACAGCAAACACACAACTAAAAGTTGAACCATCATATCATTAAAATTTAACAATATTTATTTTGCTAAAAACTCTAATGAAATCTAAATATTTGCAAATCATTAAAAACTCAAAAGATGAGCATTTAATGAACGTTTCCAGTTAAATTGTATCTATCTAAATTAAGCAACTGTAATCAAAACGTAGCAAGAGTGCTGGCAATGCAATTACTTTGATGGCATTACACTGAACGAAATTTAATGGCAACTATAACGAGAAAAAATTAAGTAAAACAAAACTCTCCCATCCAACTGTAGCAATAAAAATTGATTTTGCAATATCCACATGCAACGATTTAGTGGAAAAATCATTAAATTAGGCATCAGAGTACATCTTAATGACGAATCGTAAAATTTGTTTAGATTCTTAAAACAAGATGAAAATTGTTTTCTCTGTTATGTTACGTATGTACGATTATGTTTAAAATTCAGTTAAAATATTTTTAATTTTGAAACTTTGCCAACTATTGTTTGTTTCTTTTTTTTTTAGATATTTCACTGCTTGGCATGACTAATGTGAAAACCCCTGGTGTTCGTGTTTTTGAAAAAAAAGCAAATTCTTTATTCAATGCTATTCAGTTCTCATAAATTTATGAGTGGGCGTAAATTTTAAGCGCCTTCCTACGTCAAGTTATTGAATGAGTGACTTTTGGAGTTCACAAGTGCGACACTTTGCTAAAAATACATTTTGGGAAAAATGCTTTTGGTTTACTTTTTGATTTGTTTATGATTTTGAAATATTAATGTTATATTTTGTAAAATGTATACATATATTTTTAGAACATATACAAACAAAATTCCTTGAGTTTTGAGCTATGTTGCGTTTTGTTATGTAGTTAGCCTCAATACAATTTTGAAATGTAAAAATACGTTTTTTCAGATCTTGTAAATATAAATAAATAAATAAATTTTAATTACAATCATTATATTTTATAGGAAAATAATGCCTTTATTTTTCTAAATGCAGCATTTGGATATGTAGATATTTATATGAGAACTAGGTTGAAAGCTTGCAGAGTTGTGAACTTTTAAGTTAAAAATAAAATTAAAAAAACATCAGTTTCCAAACACTTACATAAATTTATTAAATAGCTTGATCAAAAATATCGAAAATACCCTCAACCAGAGATGCAAAAGGTGTCCGATTTGGCGTGGAATGATTCATATATATCAAAAAAAGCGTGTGTGCCCTGTGTTTTTGTTGAAAGTTTACGGAAAAAAACGTTTCCCTAAAACGTAGAAAAAGTCCACCTTCGGTGTCAAGATATAGAGTTAAGGGCATTTTTTTTGTAAAAAGTTCCCTTTCGGGTGTAGCTTATCCCCATTTTCAGGCACACGAAAAATGTGGATCTGATTTGACAACAGTGAGTGGCATTTCTCATACGAGTAAAATATATTAAATGCTATATCTTGGCATCTATGACAGACCTTTTCTACGTTTTAATAAGTCGGTTCTTTCGTAAAGTTTCGAGGAATTCGGATACAAAAAGAGCTAGAAAGCTCAAATTTTGTGACAATTATTTTTAAACATAAAATATATCTAAAAGATTTTTCAAAATAAACACCCATATCAGTGATGGCACTGTACTTTTTGAAGTTTTTTAGTCCAGAAGAATTGTTGTCAGTACATTCGGCAAGTTTTGATTACATTCGATTCGGATCGGATTTATAATTCATTTCGCGAATTTTCATCACATTTTTAGTATGTTATCGGTACATTTGGACAATTTACAATAATTACTTTATTATGTTGTTAGCAAATGAAAATAATCGGAATGTTTAAATTTTGTAATTTTATGTGAAATATATCTCATTTTGCTAGGGTTTTTGAGATGGCAAAAGTGAGACCTCTTTGATATTTGTTGCTAGGACTAATTTAGAAAAATATTTCGTACATTTCAGTAAAATTGGGTGAAAAAAATTCATTCGGCCTCTTAAAAGTGCATTTCAACTCTCGATTTACATTTTCACAAAACTCAAATGCCATCCACATGCCACCCATTTACATGCCATTCTTTAAATAACTGCAAATTTATTTATTTTGTTTAACTTTTTTGAACATTTTTTGAAACAAAATATCTCAAAATCATTTTTGTCTAAAACCGCAGTAGTTCTTAAAATAAATAAAAAACATAAAGTTAATTTGTGAAACGTAAATTTTTTTAAGTACAAAAATGTTTCTCAAAATATTTTCGTAATAATTTATTTATATTTTTTGGCCGACGCAAAGGGAAAATTCACTTCTTCGTTCGGTTTGTAATGTATAGAAGGAGCGTGGCAGTTTTAAAAAAAGGATGCATACTCTTCATCAGCAGCATTTGAATCGATTTGGCAATAACCGTCTGTCTATCTGTCTGTCTGTCTGTGCATATCATGATTGCGGGAAAACCGCACAAGCTACTTGAACAAAATTTGGGCTACACCTCAAACAAGCTTCATGGGATTGAAATTGTTAAAATGGGTTTACGGACGCGGATAATGCTCATACGAGCTAAACATTTAATCGCTATATTGAGAAAGTTTTTCGATGTGCATAGTGTATCTAAATTCCCTAAAAATAATAGGAAAAGTTAAGACAGAGCGTGGCACTTCCCAAGCAAGCGATAATTTCAAAATTTCGCATCGAATCGAAGTGAAGTGTGCACTTATTGAAAGAGTGACCGATATCTACATATTCTGAAAATACCTTAGTTATCGGGTCACACGACAACGTTTAAGCGTTCATTTAACAGAACTCAGTGATTTATATTAATGTGCCTATATGCAAAGTAATACAACGAAATTTAACTAAATGAAAAATTCGGTCTATATCTATTCAAATTGAGCTTTGTAATTGAGTACCGCATGAATGAGAATTCTGCACGACTTAACAGCAAATTTTAAATGTTGCTGCTGCCAAACATTTGACTCGAATAAATAATTCAATTAGCAACTAAACAGGCATGAAAACTCCCACAAAGTTATAATCATAGCGGCGGCAATAGCAGCTGTAAGACCAAACGAGGCAATAAAACTTCACCCACTTCCAATAGCAACAAAAGAAAAAAAAAAACGGAAACCCCAACGAGAAATGTAAACACAATTTGTTTAAAGAAAAAAATCAAAAAATTTAAAAAAAAAAGTCCATATCATTTTTACGCTACTGCGTGTGTTGTGCGGCATGCATCACATGTGTGTAGCACATTTTTACAATATAAAATTTACTGTGGATAATTACGCGTACAGCAGCAAATACTTCAAAGTATATATTTTATAATGTTGTTGTTATTTTCAGGCTTGTTGACAGCGCCAATAACTTGAAAAATTTTGATGTGAAAAGTATAAAAGTTTTTAAAAACAAAACAAAAAAAAAAATGTGTGAGAAAATAAAAGTGTCAACATTTTTGTGCGATTTGTCAGGAATGAATTGTTTATAATTTGAATTATGCGTGTTACGCTTAAGCTTCCGCATTACTGTTGGACCATTCCATGTTATGTACCCACTCTGTGCTGAACTTTTGATATTTTTCCGCTTTTAGTTGCAGCTTTTTAAATTATCCCCCTTTGGTGCATAGCATGTAATGCAAGTTGTGTTACACTGCATTTTACTGTAACCAAATTGCTGTGCATGATTAATTTAGCAGCTGTTTTAATGAACAGCAGCTGTTTGTTGTTATTTATTAGTTGTTGTATCTTATTTTTTTATTTTGTTTGTTTGTTTGCTTTAAATTAACTAGCGCAGTTAAAGTTCAGCTGTCAACTAAATTGGTTTTAACATTCATTTCAATGTCAACGGCTGATTTCACAGAAATTCTGGGAATCTTTTAAGGCGTATGTAAAAATGTTAATGAGTTTGAGTGCCGCAAATGATGCATGCATAATTACGTAGGAACCACATTAATTCTGTACTTGTATGCTGACGATAAAATTGTTGTCGCTGACTAATGTTGTATTAATTTCATTTTTAAGAAAAGAAAAAAAAAATGCACAGAATTTCTTGTGGGAAAATTTTGAATTTGATTCGCATCGCAGGGTTCGCATCGAAATTATTCATCCAGTTTTGTTTATAATTTGCAAAAAGGTAATTAAAGTAAACTAAGGCTAATTTTTGAGAAATCATCTACCAAGTACTTATTTGTCCTAGAAGCGTTATTCTTTACTTTACACAAGGACATAAACCATGCTGACGTGTTGTTATGACTTTAACACAACCCATCAAAATATGATCATATACTTACCAACTATTTTGTAGACAAAATAAGTTAGAACCGAACTGATACTTAGCCAAAAGAATAAGATCTACTTTATCATAACAATCCGAAAATTTAACAAAATAAAATTTTTCTTGCAGAAAATTACCACTGCAGAAATCCTCAAGGCAAACATTTTGTATGGGTTACATTTGCATTTATCAGTTTATCAGTCAGTTATTTCACAAAATGAAGCCATTGCCGAAGGATGCAACCAGTGACGTATCCAGTAATTTATTTCGGGGGGGCGGGGGGGGGAGGGTTGTGGATTTGAGATTTTTCTACGTAGTGTATATTCTTTGCAAAATCGTTTCTATATAGTGTCCGTCAAAATATTTCGGGGGGAGGGGTTCTATCCCCTAGCAACCCCTCCCTATATACGGCCCTGGATGCAACGGATATGCCGATTTAGGATCATAATAATGGTAGTGAATATAAAGAGTTGTGTGTAAAATATCAACATTTGGTGCAAGGAAAATTGTTAAAAAATATTAGATTTTAGAAACAAATGAACGTTTTAAAAATCCTTGCGCGAAAAAAAGTTAAACTGCAGCAAAAGATGACAGACAAATTGTAATCCTTCTCGAAAAAATGAAGAAATTATTAAATATGGATATTTCTTTACAAAAATTGTGAAGAAGGCTGACTGAACACGGAAAGTTTCCATGCCAAGAAAAAGCTTCTCCTTCGACCTGTTCATATAAATAAACGGCTTGACTTTTCTAAAATAAGGACATTAACATTCCAGAATATTTTTGGCATCGAATAATTTGTTTAGATTAGTCTAAATTTCTGTTGTAAAACTTAAAGAAATGAAAGCAAGTATGATGTAAATCGTGATAAAGGCTGCATTCAAAAAACGCCGCACAGCTAAATACGGAGAAAACGCTCTGATCGTATGTCGATGTTTTTCGTCAACTGGTGTAGGACTTAAATTGGTTGTAATATGGATGGGGAGTATTGTGTGAACAATTTTAAGGATAACTTATAAATATCGCAACTCAAAGCTATTTGGTTATTTTTATAATTAGAGCTTAGGTAAAAAATGTTCAACCATTTCGTAATTTTTAATTTGACTTTGTACACTAATTTTTCTGACAGTGTAAGTTTGGAATTGAAATGCACAACTTAAAAACACAAAAGTTGAATACTCGACGCACAGGAAATTTCGATTAATGAATTGGTTTACTGATCAGATCATCCAAAAAAACAAAAAGCAGTTTAGGTGACAACTAGTTGCTTGAAATATGTCGTGCATCTTAGAACACAAGCCCCTTAATACTAATCCTCCGATTAGCGTTGTGTTCTGTCAGACCGCAGCAGTCAAATCGATTCTTGATTGAATTGGTAGACGCGATTGGTGTCGCTACGACACTACTAGCAGGATTCGCATATGGTCTTGATGTATAATAATCTTCTTAGTCGGGTATAGAATTTTCAGTCTAAGGTTTCAAGCCTCAGTATAATTTTGGATATCAATTTCAATGAAAATGCTATCGATATATTTTTGATAGATGCTTGTTGAAACACTCCTTTTCGTTATCTTTCTGCTAATCAAATGAATGCTGAAGATAATGAGCCATATGAACCATTTGGAACGGGAGAGAAAGACTGACCTTGACTTTTTTCCAACTGCAGGTGGTGGCGATTCTTCAGATGCTGAAGAAAAGCTGAGCTTGAAGTTATATGAAAGAAGTAAGCGTCAACGAGTTGGAAGTTGATGAGGCCCGTTATGCAATTGTTGCAAAAATGGAACCATTGCCTGGTCAACCTATGCCCGATGCAGCATTTGGCGAATGTTCTCATTCCAAATATGGTAAAGTTTGGTTTACCATTGCATTAGCTTTGATTGATCACGTTAGAGCACACAGTCATAGGGCTATCTAATCTCAATTTGCAAACGACTTATAGCTCCAGAAAGTGTGCATCATCATGTGCGTGAAACAAATCGTAAAACCATTCTGGTCACCGAAAACTGTTCAGTTGTGTGCTTAGTTATGCGGTCTGTGTGTGCACGCAAAAAGCTCAGCTTTCAAAAAGATTTTTTTTTTCGACACTAAAAATAAAAATTTAAAAAAAGTTTGTCACAGGATTAAAATTTCATTCCAAGTATTTAATTAAACTGAAAATGAGTGACAGTGGTTGTGGTATAGGTGTGCTTTTTTGCAACAATAATTACTGTTTCGAATATTTCTGGTTTTAGTGTTTAATTTCATATTTGCTGTTGTTGTCATTGTAATTGTGGTTTTCGCAGTGATTTATTTAAATTATTTTGTATTTATTATATTTGCTTTGGTTGATTATTTTTTATATTATTTTTTTCTCTGGCCATTTGCGCTCGTTACATTTTGCTTCACTAATACATTTTGTTATTGTTTTCGCTTTTGTTAATGTAATATGTCAAAACAAATTTTGTTTAACACGCACTTTGAATTGTAGAAAAAAACTTTGGTTTTTTTTAAAACAAATTGTAATCTATTAACCAGCAAAAAATTTACATAAAAGCATTTGTCGTTGTATGTGAGAAAATATAACATTTGCGATTGTTTGTGCGTGCCGCAGTCATTTTGTGGTTTTCGACTAAGTGTTGGCTCAGTTTTGAAATATTAAATATAAAAATTAATTGTACGTTTGGGTAAAATTAAATGTAACACTATATGTTTAAATTGCTGCTGCTTGGGGAGTAATATATTTGTTGTTGGTATTACCACTCACAAATATACTAAAATAATTAAGTGCATTCCATAGCACATATTTGCAATTATTTAAATGTCAAATGAATTACAAAAAATAAAAACTCTAAAACTAAATGAGTTATTAAGTTACCATTATTAATATAATATGTATGTTTAGTTTTATATCAAATAGATTTTATTGATTTTATTATTTAAATTTTTTGTTAATAAACTTTATAAATTATCTCTACAAAATATTTCCAATTAAAACGAATCCTAATTAGAGTGTTTTATCACTTAAAAAAACACATATTTTACAACAAACATTAATCGTAAGCGAAAATTGAGCAGGGACTATCGATTGCGCGGCTATAGAAATAGCAAACAAAAAATGATGCATACAAGCTCAAAATGCTGAAACAAGACATGTTGCGGCAGAAGCTGAAATGAGTTTTTTGATTTCAGATATGATGATAAAGGAATACTTTTCAGCAAATGTTTCTTCCGTTGCCAATGATATATTCGCCAAAAAATTAATAGTTTTCCATTTCCATTTCTGGCTTACTTTAGGAGCGCCACTTTTTTAAAGCAAATAGGGTTTCAGCAGGTGGGGGACGAATAGAGCTTAATAGATATAGACATAGATATAGTCGGGGATATAGCTTTGCATAAAATCGGTGTCGTATGAAAGATACGAGAACGATACGATAACTCAAAAAGTATCGTATCTTAGGAGCACGATTTCGTACGGGAATTTTTTCATCTGTAACGTTATCGTATCGTTATCGTCTTGTATCGTCGATATTTCTCGGTTATTCTCGCTTACATTTATGTATATATTTAATACTAGCTGAACCAGTGGCTATGCCCGCGCACTGCCCGTTGTTCCACCCCACTTACATTATACGCAGTCCTTACTGCAGACAATTGGGGCCATGTACCGAATTTCACAAATTGGTTTAAATATAAAGAATAGGAATTCTTTAAAGCAAAAAAAATACATTGAAGACGATGTGCCACGGGATCGGCGATATGATATTTTGAGGGGCGATTTTGCAACTTCAAAGTAGAAAATCGGGATTGTTTTTCGTGTTTTCCGGTCAATTTTCAATTCTTTTATAAGAAAAGAATCTTTTTTAAAAAAAGAAGAGAATATAAACACGGATTTGAATTCCTCGATCGATGATAGTCCGGAAACCACCCCCACTTTGTTGAAAAATTTGATAACCTCTAGCCTGCACCATTTTTAAAGTCAACATTTTTTAAAACTTAAAGCGTATTCTAGTTCTCAATGTTAATGAAAATACTTTTCCGGGGGTTTGTCTTAACATACAAGGCTATTGTAATCCGCCGACACATCGTGAAAAAACCAAAAATTTTTTTTTCTTCGTTTCTTAATTTTTCCGTATTTCCCTGTTGATTTTTTCATATTGGAATTTAAAAAATTTGCAGCTTTTCATTTATTTTTCTTAAAAATTTAGGTTGGTAAGGAAAAACTAACATTGAATTGCGAATAAAAAGTGCTTACTTATGTAGTAATGAAAATATTAGTAAAAAATAAATTTTTCAAAGAAACTTAAGTTTTAAAAAAAAACTTGATCAGAACTTTATATAAATATCTCAAAAACTACAACATCGATTGTAAAATTTTGAAACTAATATTATTGCATATTAAGCTGTCTTTCATATGACATTTATATTTTGCCAACTTATAATGATTTTATTAAGAGTTATATCCTCGACGTCTGACGTCTACATGCGCTCATTAACTTTTGACTGCATATTCGTTGTCAGTTTTGGAAGCCTCGTAGGAAGACGCTCCTAAAGTAAACGTATGCTATAAGATATCTCAACACTCTTGACACCTCTTGTCACTAAAAATGCAGTACTTTAATTTGCTTCTTTCATAATTTCCATTTTAAAAAATTTGAATCCAAAAAACAAAAATCTGAATTTATGTTGCATGCCGTTACACTTATGCCGACTATTGTAGATATATAAGTCCTTATACTTAACCACATTTAATCACAATATATGGCGCGCAAGTATTTTGAAAGTAAATGTTCTAAGTACTTAGGTTTGAAAAGGCCAAGGTATTTATAGTAAAGTGCTTTTTCCTATAAGAATAAAACAAAAATTTTCCGAATCCAAGTTTAAAATAAAAGTTCTGACATTTATCCTTTAAAAAACAAATAATATTTTCTCAGCTACATAACTTCTACGTAGCACGGTGAGTCCACCTTTTTATGCAATGATGATTCAAAGTCACGTAAAACATTGTCTACAAAATAAGAAAATTTCCGAGAAAACTAATCAAAACACTTAAAGTGCCACCCCTTGATATAAAAACTAATTAAAATTCACTAGAGGGTGTTTTAATATATTTTTTTTGTTCGCGAGACTAATTTTCAATTAACAACAAAAATAGCATGAAATTGAAAATGTACACACATACACCGACCGACCATTCAAGTAACCCTTTTTGCCATATAACCAACCGACACTAATCGCTTGTTGTCGTGTTTATGTCAGTTTAATAGAATTAGAAATATATTATAAAATTTCACAAGAAACTTCCGCTCATTCCAAGCAATAAATTTACTGAATGCCAGCACCACCTACTTACTTTAAAAATCAAGCAGCTTGGTACTACTGATATAACTAATAACCGATTGAAGCAAAAGTAATGAGATAAACCAAGTCACACCTCTACAGTAAAGTACAGAATGCTGCAACAGCAGGGGAACTGTTGAACAAAATCAACAGGGCATCACATAAAATTCAATGAATCAATAAAAGGAATCAAAGAAAAATCAGCTCAAATGTAAAAAATAAAAAAAAATTGAAAAAAAAAAATCGTGTGCCAAACAGGTGTTAGGGAAGTAAAGTGTGTTTGTATGTATGTACTAGGCATGTTGAGAGTTGGCAGTCAAGGGTTATCAGCCTAACAGTGACCAAAGCGATTAAACGGTATTTGGCATGCAATCAAGCTGAAGGGTTAGGATGTCGCACAGTGGAGCAAAATTGATTTCGGTTTTTTTTTTTCAGCGTCAAGTCTTTAGATCTTGGAGGTTAATTCATATTACTGACGATAGCTGTCACTTTATGTTATCTTCAAAGATATAAGAGCCAATGGCACCATCAAACCATAATCTCCTGCAGGTAGTTACATTTTTATAGTACTTTAATTCTTAGGAATTTTCGTATAACCGAAATATGAAAAAAAAAATTTCATTTAAAAATTGTAGCAATAAAGAATATTTCTCAAACGAGACATATAATGTTAATGTTCAAAATATACTTGAAAATGTGCCAGTCAAAAAGAAGTTTGTGCCCGAAACCAGTCGCTTAGCAAGATGTAATGTATTAGAAAACACTTAACAGCCTATCTAGATATGTTTGTATTTCGATGGCCAAAGTAGATAGAATTGGCAACATTTTATACTCCAAAACCGATAAATATATTTCTATAAAAATATTTAACATTTCAATAAGACCGATTCCAATTCTATTTTGTTTCACTGTGCATTGTCTGCTAAAAACTCCTTTGACTCGTATTTTTATTTTATGTGACTTTCTTCCCCGGCTTAATACTGTCTGGCTGCACTTTAATGAGTTAAGCGCACGCAGTAATAATATCGACAAAAGCAACCACGGATCCAAAATGCTCATAAGAACAGTCATCATAACATGGTAAGAAAAGTAATGAAATACTTTTTTTATAAACTTTTCATAAAATTCCATTTCCACGATGGCAGCTATGTGTGTTAGGGATATCGTGGGGAGTAACTCACGACCATGAAGTCATATGGCAAGTGCAAGTGTCATGAGTCATGACACTCATGCATCAATGCGTCACCCTTGCAGTATTCGGAACTTATGTGTTTGGTATTTATTCTGTTCATCTTTCAAGGCAAAATATTAAATATAAAAAAGTTCATTTTGCATCAACTCAACAAGGTCTTATAAATTATTGTGCTCCCCTTGATTGTGGAAAGTAACGCGCATTGGTGGCGCTTACATGCCATATGTGTGATGAAAATATAAAAATTAAAAAAAGCTCTTAGCAGAATTGTTCCCATTGCAAATTTTTGCATTAAGCAAGAGCTATATGAATAAGTGTACAATTATCATTGTTTTCGATGATGTTCATTACCATGATGTGTAATAAATTGCTACTTAAGAGCAACATATGAAGCACAGAAGTGAGAAAGCTGTCGAAAGGCTAAGATTTACACAGCTGCTTGTCACAAAAAGTGCTTTGAGTATGGGATGAACGCTTATAAGCCTAAGAACTTGAACGAGATGCTGCTACTTTCTTTTAATACCCTGTAAAAATTTGAGCAAAAAAAAGATTTGAAAATTTCGCAATACGAAAATCAAATTTTAGACCTTGAAAAAATGGTTCAAGACTCACGAAAAAATCATAATTTATTGTTAAATAGATATCAGGTTTTGGATGATTTTTGAATAGAACTCTATGTCAAAAAAATTTTTCGTAATTTTTTTGAAAAGTATACACCCCTGAACGATTTTTCTTTCTTAATTTTTTTAATCTTTTTGTTTCCAAGTTTCCGAACGAGATATAGCGCATCAGCTACGCCAATGTGTAAAACTTTTGTCATTCTTTTAATTTCCCCCATCGTAATTTGTTGACCGTCATTTCCGTCACTCCTATTGTTCCTCACCTCAAATCTAAATGCCAATCTGTGTGGTTTTTATTGATTGTGATGTCGCATACGGCACTATGCCTAGTATCGTTTCTTTCTCAAACAATACCGTTCTGCAATATCTCCTTACAGTAAAGTGACCGCATTTAAATTAAATTTAGTAATCGAACAGTCTGAAATAAGGATCTAGATCTCATTGGACATCCAAGTTCAAAAATCTTGTGGCGTACCAACGGTTTTAGCACCAATGGCGTGGTATATAACGAACATTTGGTATACATTCTTTCAGCTTCACATTTTTCAAGTTTGTATTCGATTTGTTTTCAGTTCTATTACCAGGGGAGATTTAGTTGACCTGGCTTCATTTAATATATAGTTCCTACTACTAGATGATTAGTTTGGACAAGTTAATAAACACCTTTTTTAAAATCATTTCGGTTATATACTTCATGTCTACCCAATATATGTATATCTAAATAAGCTGTCCTGCCAATATTATCGTTAAGGTCGCTCATAGTAGCTTTAATTTTTCTATTCAAAATCTTATATATCGATGGCCTTTAGCCAGTTCCAGAATGAGTTTTTATCAAATCAAGATGGCTTGGTAGTTATGATATTATTCCCGTACTGCCCTGAAATACCGCTGGAATCAACTGCCCAGAAATAATATGTTGCTACAGAACGTCACCCACTCTTACCACGTAGCTGGATTTGATTTATCTTTTTGAGGATAGAAATGCTGTGAGACTTGTTGACGAGTAGTGTACGTTATTTTGAAGTTATCACGCTTCACTCACTATCAGAATATCAGCCACGAAAACGCGTTTAATTGCTGGAGTCTGACACTGTTGCTGCTTTGTGCGAGATACGTCTTCTCGTTTCACAAATCAATGACTATCCCCTTACAATATTCAAAATTTTTTCAACGTTTTGTGATATTGATTTTGTTTTCAAATTGAAGAATGTTAAGCAATTTTTATTTGTTAAAATGAAAATACTTTTGGTGCATTTTCTTTAATAAGATTTATTCAATCTACTCCAGTAAAATTTAATTCAATTCAACTTTTACTACAATTTATTCCCAAAGAATATCATTCAATTTTCTTCAATTTATTTCTGTTCAGATCCCCTCAACTCCATTTCAATTCGCGACAAAGCTCTGTAAAATGCGTACCAGTAGCCTTATTCACATTTTCTTCCATTCATATTTTTGCTGTTAATTTAAGAATTTTATATCAACGTTTAGTCCTTTCAGGTTTTCTAGCATGTGCTCTATTTAGCAGTTTTTTTTTCATCTTTAGCTATTTTATTACTTCCTTTGTTGCTACTGCCTGCTGCTGCTGCTGCTGAAATTCAGCAAATTCCATGCATCACTGTGCGTAGTACTCGTACTTTAACTAAAACTGAATTTTATGGCCTTAAAACTTTACCACACATGCAAGCACGCATAAGCAGCCAATACACAAGTCGACAAACATCAAGCTGCAAACATTCGTGCGTTCACAGAAGTGCAGCAAAATAATTCACAACTTCTTTTTCCATGGATTAATTAAAGACATGTGCACGAACTGCGAGTGCTTTTTGTGCGGTAGCGACATCCTGGCATCCTTCCGTCTCCACCTCCGCCAGCTGCTGGAATTATTTATTTCAATGAGTAATTTTTATAACCCATTTCAGTTTGTTTTTTTCCTTTAATTTTTGTTCTCTTTCGTGCGTTAGTATGCATTGTGTATATCTGCATATGCTGCATGCGGCACTTTTAAATTATTTCTCGCATTTAATTATGCGCGCCTTTGTTGCACTTGTCCTCTTCTCATCAACTGCATATTTTTGTAATAAACTCTGAAACTCAGCGAATGCAGTTGTATTTTATTTTTTTTTTTGCTGTCCTTTTCAGTTTTATTTTGTTAAACAACAAATTTAAGAACAACTGCAAAAATGCGCCCTATTTATAATTTTGTACGCATTTTATTTTGTGCTCAAGCCTTGATAGTTAGCGCCATACTTCTTCTTGATAAAAAAAAGTTGCATCTTTTTCTTTGTTGTTGTTTTGGTGTGCGGTACTAAAATTTGGTGCCAAATTGTCGACTCTGATCACACTTGAATGGATGTTGCTTGTAACGCCGCATGCTTTCACATGTTTGCCGCATGGCATCAATTGCAATTGCTGATGTTAGTTGACATATGCTTCCTTGTACTTTTGTTGCATTTCGATGTTGCTCTACTTTTGCTATGGGAGATTGATTTTCTTTAAGAACAGCGAAATATTGGATATATTTTTAATTTTTTTGAAAATTTTCACCATCATTTTTTGATTGCGTAAAGGTATCGACGTTCTGTAGAAAGAAGCAAATCAGTTCGTTTTGAGTTTTATAACTCAAAACTATTAGTAAGCCAAAATTAGTCAGAAATATTCAAAAATGAGTACACTCACAACTAATCGAAGCGACTACATTCTACTTAAGTACTGATCTGATTGTACTGATCCCAAATTGATCAAAGCAATATGTGTTATGTGAATGATATGAAGACTTTAAGAAAAAATTTGGTGAGTAGACTAAATGCCATATAGTCATGAGTATAGTAATTTTATGAACATCTATAATTAAATAACTTCACATCCATAACGAAAATTTTTTCTTTTACGGGGAAATCCTCTCCTTAATGAGCTCGATATCAATACACTCGATCTCGATTCTCGATCTTACAATATCCTATGCGTAGGATACATTCATTTTGTCATTCAATTTGCAACGCATATAATGAGGCGTGGTTGATATAAAAAAGGATTTATACTCTTGAAGAACATCACCCCCTGGGTCAATATATATTCAAGTCCGGTGGTTTGTCTTTTTCTCTATCTATCTGCCTAACTTTCGTATGATTCGTCCTTCAAGATAATTTGATAAAATTTCGCACAATAATTCCTTCAATATAAAGCAAGGATTTTTAAAAAACTTTTGACAAGTCTTTCATATTTTGAACATAAGTACTTGTGTATAAATAAACCCAAATATTGTGGGTTGCTGTATGACTTCCTAGAGTCAAATGTTTCTTGTACATTTTCCTTATTTTTAATGAAATGCTGTGGGCATGCGCTATTTTCAAGATTTTTCTCCCCTTTTTTTCGGAGTCAAGAAGATTTTCAATATAGTGCACATGCTTAAGGTCTCATTTTATTTCATTGTGATCTACTTCATAAAGAATTTTATTTGTTTTTGTTTGTATACGTGCTGTGAAACATGTGTTTATTTATTTATTATTGTGACAACAATTTCAAATGAATGCATTTCAAAGGCACCGCTGAAAAAGGGTGTTTTTTTACGTTACAAAACTTAGATTAGAAATAGAACACTTATAAATTAATTATGTATAGATGCAATAGATGGCGTTCAGTTAACTCAAGTTTGAAATTATGGCTTTGTTTCTAAAACAACCTGGATGATATTGATTTTGTAAAGCAACATTTTTTTGTGACAAAAAAAACATCAAAAATGACCCCTGTCAGGCGTGACGTAAGCGTGGAGTGAAAAATCAAATTGTTCTCACACAATCTATTATGGAAAGATATGGAATACAGTCTTTGCTTTAAATCTTTGGACGTCACTCAGGCTCCTCAAAATAATTATTGATCCTTTTCTTTGTATAAAAAAAAAATTTCTTTCCAAATTTGTCATTTCAATTGAAATGTCATTATTTGCGCAAAACTAAATTAAAAGTTATATCAGCTGTAAAGACACAATTCGAGGAACACCACTTCAAAGATTCTTATTATTAGTAAGTTTTTTCAAGCAAAACTTTCCATAGAACTAGGTAATAACAAGACCTCGAGTGCAACCAAAAACAAAGAAAGGTTGAAGACAAGTCTCAGAATATAATTTCTTCAAAACTTCCTAAAAATCTCTCGAAATCCTTATTCAGAATATACTGAAATTCTTAGAAATACACTGAGGATAACGATGGTATAGATAAACATCAAAGTGCTTTCCCGTTAGTTGAGATGGGGTCTCGTGTGTTGGTATCAAACAAAAGCAGCAACAATAAAAACAAGGATTTAAGAAAAATACAACATCTGCAAGAGAAAATCTCAAACAGAAAATAAAGTAAGCAAATAAAAAATAAAATTAAAGAAAACAACATGAGAAAACTGAAATAAACACTGGATGTGTATTTGTATTTAACAGAGTTAAAAGTCATACAAGTGATTTTTATTTTATTTGCGTTTGTTGCATACAAAATCAAATTAAATTGAGTCGTAGAGAGGCGGCAGCAACAGCAGTATGATAGCTGCAACGTGGTGGGTGGTTGGCTTTGTTCCATTTGGAAAATCTCGTACGAACATTACTTTTAAGAGTGGTGTTGCCTTGTGATATATTTAATTTCTTTGGGAAAACAAATTCTTCAATAAATATGGAATCGATAACCGGAATTTGAATGTGAAAGATGTCAAGGGGAAGAGAATGTTGAGAACTTACGAGTCGAACTAATCATTATTAACACAGTGAAAGACACTCTGCCTCCCGCTGCAACAGCGGCAGAACTCAAGCAGAGGCTGCGTGTATGTATAATCGTCGTTAGCATCCCAGCAGGCAATTGAGCACCCTTCCCCGGAGAAGGCCTGCTAGCACTGCTCCAATTGTAAGAGGCCTTCTCAAAACTAAATTTTCATGCAAATAAAAACATGAATGCTCAATTTCTTTTTTTTTTTTTAATTATGATTTTTGTTTTTATTTACAAACTGTCAATATTAACAATAAGAAAATTTTATAAGTACTGCTATAAGGCCTTTCCACCGCAGCAGTGCTATAAGGCCTCATAATAGAAGGCAAAAAAGAAGGACTTCATGTATTTTTTTATTTGATGTATTGCAATGTTTTATGATTCGACATTACTTTTTTGTTATTGGATTGTATTTATACGACATCAAAAGTTGATAAATGGTTAGAAGTAAGGAACGGTGTGCATGTTGCTAGGCTGGTCTTCTGTTTCATGTTATGTTAAAGTGGTAGAGTGTTGTGTATTCAATGTCAAATTATAAATTAAGAAAACGTCACAAAAAATAAACATTAAAAATATCAACACAAGGGAGGTTGATGCAGATAAAAAAAAAAAACATTTAACTAAGAGTCCCACGATGTATTAAGATTTAATTTTTTCAAAGTACTTCTGTGACCCCTTCTACGGTAAGCGCTCTTAGAAGGGCTCTTGACGCAAGCGATGTAGGAAGACCTGCTTGAAGAATATTTCTATCAGGCCTGCTAAAGAAGGCCTGTTTTATCGGGACGTTTCATAATAAAAAGAAAGTAAGTTTGAAAGGAGGTGGTAAGGCCTTAATCTTAACAAGGAAGGCCTGCTAGAAGGCCTGCAAGCGCCTGCCCTTGCCTACTGGGATGACACGATTATGTTCAGCGCACACATTGACATGCATCTATGTAGGTTTGCCTTACACAGATTTTTACACATGAGTTTTTCTTAAAAACGAATGTCTATTTTAATTCATCCGAAAGCTGAAGTCTTAACCTAACTCTTTAGTATAATTGTTATGAGCTCGTTCATAAAAGATGTCGGTAAAAATACTGGAATTTCAACCCCATCTTCTTTTGGAAATGAAAAAAAAAATAATAAAATTTTTTATTGAACACAAAAAGGTTACTAGACTCTTCGAAAACTAAAATCTACAATCAATTTTCTGCCAAGGCCCTTAAGGTTTCTAGTTCTCTTTTTTTTGTATTTTAAGGAAGCTAAACAATTTTGTATATAATGAGCCTTTGCCATTTTATATAACCTTCTTATATCGCATTAACAGCAAAAATACCTACAAAAGTCTTACACTTATATAAAAATGAGTATTTTTTCACCACACGTGCTGGCCGATTTCACCAAACGTTCCATAAAGAATATGATAAAATTTATTTAACAAGCTCTCAATTAAATGAATTTAAGTAATTGCTTGCATTGGAGACGCAACGCTTTCTTGTCAAAATCTGTTCATATTCTACAGAAATGCCAATGTGGTGCACCTCTGCGGCCATTCTTACATTGTAGTGCTGCAGGTGCATTTAGCAGACACAATATTTGAAAAGTTCATGAAATTTTCAAAGGAAATGGTAAAACATTAGAGAGGGAGTAATTGAAAGCAGAAAGTGTGCGCGCTAAAACTGTGGACTTGTAATGAAGATGTTTGTATTGTGCACAAGTCTTTGGAGAGTTACGTTTGTCCTTGGGTTAGGTTACTTCTCAAGAAAAGATATTTCACTCATCTTTGTGAAATTGAAAATCAATAATAAAATCAGCAACAACAAAAACGAAATAACAAATAAACACAAAGCAACAAAGAACAAATAAACAAAAATCAACAATATTTCTCTGTAAAAGTAATACATAGGTTACGTGCAGAAGGCAGAATTCATTTGAAAAAGAAAACTTTCCAAAGTTTTTAGTTGTTTACTTGTGCATACATAACATTGTCATTGTTGTAGCTTACAAGGCCAAAACTTTTAATGCTAAATGCCTCTAACTCCTGTAATATTCACTGCCCATCTGGCATCATTTAATAATTTCAATTTTTATTCAAAACCATTTAAATTTAAAAAAAAAAAACATTTTAATTTAGAACCGTGAGAGCTTTTCATGAAAAACTACTTCACAAACATATTACTCCACCAGGATGATAAGAATCTTATCGATAATATAACCTGCACTTTAGAGTCGCTCAAGCCTTATAAAGAAATGGATCAGAAGGAGGATCATGGATCATCATACACTGACCTGGGGAGACAATAGCAATCTCAAAAGCAATGATTTGTAGAAGATGTCTGTTGGTAGGTATATATGTTTATGGCAGCGAAGTTGTGTCATATGATTATGAAGGCCTACACGTCGTATTGCTTATCATCATCCTTTTTAAAACCCTGCAACGGTTAAATGATCAACGGAGACACCATGCCGATCATTTCAGCATTGCTCAGCAGGCTAAACGAAAAGATATCTCTTGATACATCATTGTATAAAGTCGTTGGCACAGTAGATAAAGAATTTGTTGCAGTGCCAAGCTCTAGCTGGTCTTATTTCATACTGAGCAGGCGACTGAACTTCGACAAAGAATATTCAATTCGACCTCACTATCTGCTTCTGTTCCGCTAACTGACAATATGAATGACCAACAATATTTTTCTAAATGAATATATTAGAAAAGTTGGTCAGTGATACATGTTTTGTTAAACAATTTTCCAGACTATTCATAGAAAGCAAGTGATTTTCGCTACTGGAAAGACTTGGTACGATAGCTATAAATATTAAGTGAGTTGAATTAATTTATATTAATTCAATGAATTAAGTAAGGACTGTTACTCAAGTCTTATAATTTTCTGACATGAAACATTTGACAACGAAGATGCATTTAAATCCTACTTTTATGAAATGGCAACTGACCATCAAGGCTTCAAAGCAATAAATTTGCAATGAGTTTTTAACCTAACCAATGAGCCAATGTAGCAGTAGTCATACAAAGGCTACTACGATATTAAGGCATAATCCAGAGACGGTTTAGCGAGCGAGCGTTTTCTTTTATTTTGTTCATCTCTTTATTATTGCGAACATTTCAACATGGCGGTTGAATTAAAAATCTTAGGTCCGGAAGTATACCAGCAGCGATAAATTGATCGCATGTCCCTAGAATATTTGCCAAATTGATAAATAAAAGAGAGAATTTAGTCAAAATGGCTGCCTTGAAGGACAACAGAACGACCCACTAACTCATCGGATTTGAATTTATTACAGAATATTAAAAATTTCGTATCCCAAAAACAATTTTCTAATATTTGCTATGGGGACTTACAAGCTAGGCTTGCATTAAAGAGACCGAAACATTATTTCTCTATCCTTCAAAATTTTTTTATATTAAATATGAAGACTTAAAAAAAATATTTTTCACTTTATATGACCTTACATTTACATGCAAAGCATCACATTTCTTGTAAATTTGAGTGTAAATTAAATATTTTATCCAACATAAAAATTTCAATAAGACAAAAATAAAGAGATTATATTGATAATAAAACAGGAAGGAAGATTTTTTTTTATTTTAATATCGCCCACAAAATTTTACAAGCGAATATGAACACAAAATGAAATCGTAAAATACGAAGAAGAAGCATGTTTATTTTGTTTATTAAAGAAAGCAAGCAAGAAAGTAATTCGGTGCGGTGCAAAGGAAATCAATTCACAAATATGCTGCGGCTTAAATCCTATTCTTCCATTCATATTTTTTCATCGCCTTCAATCGCACAATCCTACAGCAAAAGTGTAGCGTACCGCGTGGCTCCTGCTGCTGTCGCTATCATTTGATAGGTATTCATGCAAAGGAAAAGAAAAACATTTATTTTCGCCAAAATCGAATTACAACGATAACAATTTTCCCCCAGTATGAAAAGAAAAAAGCGCACAAAATCCGTAAGGATAACACAAGAAAATATTGAAATGGATGGGGCGAAAATATGGCAAAATATAAAGAAAAAAGGGTAAAATTCAAGTGAAGTATGGCGCATGTTATGACACACACTTCCTGCCATGCAAAAGGAAGACGACCGTGTTGCGGCAGCAGTCACAGTTGCTGCCGCCAGCAGCCGCCGCCATCGTGGAAAATAAGTTGAAGTTGGCAATAAATATTGAATATGCTTTTCAAGTGGAAAATATCGGGTGATGACTGCGAGTTATCGGTGTTTGGTTGCACTGTGTACGTGTGCCTGTTTATGTATCTGTTATATTTCTTTTTTCTTATGCCTCGATATATGAGTATGAAAATTTATGGAGTGCTACATGGAAAAAAAAAGCAAAAGTTTTTTTTGTTTTTTTTTTTCTACTACAACATGCCACATCCATTTTGTCTGTATGAAGTCACTTGAAATATTTGCACAATTTTGTTTATTAAATAAAAAATGCTGTTTAAAGATATTGCAAATATTTCAAAGATGCTCGTGAAAAAAAAATGTTAGCAGACATTTTTTAAGGATACTAAATTTGCAGGATGTTAGTTTAAAGTATGTGAGCTTTTAAAAAATGGTATACATATTAAAAGTGTTGAGTAAAATATGCCAGCTTTAATAAGCCCAAAATTATGTGACCAAGCCAACGGAGCATATAAATTGATTCAACCATAGTTACTGCAATATAGCAATAATTTTAGAGCTAAGCTAATAACAGACCACAACAAATTGAGTTAGAGTTGATATCTTAAATGTACTTATTTTCAATAAAAGAGATATTTAAAATGAAAAACGAAGATATTGCAATCTTTACTGAGCCTACATTTTAAATGTTGCAATATAATAACTTAATTGCTATCTTAGTAATTACCAATAGAATAATTAATAAAAAAAATTGATATCGAGATACTCTTCAGATGTAATATCTTCTAATTTGAATTATAGTGCTTAAAGCCCATATTTCAAGGGACTATGATAAAAAATGTTGCCAATAATTATAGACATAGTGAACTAACATTCTGGAATCTTAAAACTTTGCTTGAATTCCAACAGGTTTTAAAACTAATTGTAGGTTATTTTCAAAAATTTCAAAGACTCATAGAAATGGTAATCCAATTTTCTTCCTTTCGTAAATGTTAAGATGGAGCACTTATTAGGTTTATGCCTCATATATTTATTAACTCCTAATAGTCTTACTTTAATTTAACTTAGGTTCAAAATACAAAAATAAAAATATTCAATAAACAAAACGCTTTACACGCACAAAGCTCCTAATGCACCTGACTTAACTTTGTTTACTTTAAAAAATTTATTTTTCTTTTTTATATCAGAGAAAAAGTTTCAAAAGCGCACAGACACTGCACAAATATTAAAAACTCATTTATCACTCAGTAAGTAGTCGATCTTTTCATATCCAAATATAGTAAATGGTTATGCATGTGAGCTCATGTGTGCTGCTTTAAATCATTTTTTCATAAACTTAGCATCTTTTCTGACACCATCGTTAACTCATTTTTGGTCCTAAAGTCAAAAATGTTGTGTGTCTTTCATAATCATAATAAAAGGTTTTATTTTTAATTCTTTCACGGTATTTCATATCTACTGTAATGCCATATTTCATAATTTTCTTCATTGTTTTCTTTTTTTTAAATTCCAATTTCCTGTTGTGTGCTGCTTTTTTAGAAACATACATAATCTTTTAGCTCATTTTATCATAATTTAGTGCATAAACGCAATATTTATACACTCATATAAGTAAGTGTAATATGCGTGATTATGTGTTGAGTGCTTTGTATTTCCCCTAATTTTTCATAATTTGTTCCATGCTCCCCCTACCAAATAGTAGCTACATTTTCTTATGAGTTTGACATCGTCATCATTATCATCTTTGGAATCATCATCATTTATGTTGAAGTCTTGTGTTAATTTTGTGCTCTTTATGACACCTTAGTGTGTCGCCATATTGTTTGTGTAAAATATGCGCGTTTTTACCAATTTTCCCATATCTCCCCAGAATTTTGTGGTGGCTTAGTATTGGCAGCATTGTAAGTATACAAAGTACATATGTGTATACATAATTCTGCTTCTTCTTATAGCTGTCAATCATTGACGTGTCAAAATTTTCACTTGGTTGCTTGCAAAGAGCTCAAATTTTCAAATACAAATGGGGGAAAATATCGAAAGTAAAATTATGAAATATATTGAAATTCTGAAGCATCAATACAAAAGAGAAAACTTCATGAATATGTGCGTATTAGGTTATGAATAATATTAAAAAAATGGCACCTTGTTAAGCACCTGGGTGTACTTAGATGGGAAAATAAAGTAATTTTTTTGAATTTGTTGAAATTGCTTCACAAAATTTTGTCAGATTTGATAAATTAAAAAATTTATTTAATTAAAATTTTATATTTAGAAGCTTTTTCTTGATTTTGTAAAGCCCTCATTAAATAACAATCCTAAGCAAAAATGTAGATGTAAATATTTTTTAATGTTTGTTATTGCATTTTTTTTTTTTGAACAACCCTACTGCACATATTCAGTGAAATACGAGTCTCGTGACTGCATGAAATATTTGACCGATTGTACATAAGTAATATTTGTCTGACAAAAATTCAGGGATAGAAAAACGTTTGCTACTCAACTCAATCTGCATGTAACGTTTCAGATGTTATCAGAAACAGTACGTAACGTACCAGAAATATTTCATTTGAAATATTGCCAACGGAACGTTTCAGATATCTTTTTTTATAGATTTCAAATGTAATGTTTCACATGCAATTATTATGAAAAGTTTCTAAATGGTAACAAATTTAATGTTAATTGAATTTATCTAATGAAATCTTAATGACGTTTTATGATTCTCTGTTGCATGCTATAAATATATGTAGCTTATGTTCAGTTAAAAATTAGAAAACGTCACAGAAAAAACTGTTTTTTAGGGTCAACGCAAGTGATGTTACGGGTAAAATAAACCAATAATAGAGATTACCAATGACGTAATAAAAGTCCAATGAAAAATATTTGTTCTTACCCCATTATCTTTCGATATTTCTTCAACATTTCAAATGAAATGATAATATTGTCGAAAGCTTTCTGAAATCAAAATGAAAGATTTCTGAAACGTAACTGAAACGTTGTGCAATTTTATGTGAATGATTTCTGAAAGATTTTTGAAACATAACATGTCGAGTGAGTATGTAATACATTTATTCTGCGAAATAAGAGAAGAAAAATTATGCTGTGCTTATGTAACACTATAACGAATTTAATTAAATTTAAAAAGTAAAATTTACTGCAGCACCATATTCCAGCGACATACCGCGAATACAAATTAATATTTGCTGATTAAAAAATTTGACGTGAGATTTTTACTGACCTCCTTGCTCTTGGTGATATTTGGTAAGATTTTTCCCATTTCGACTCACGTAATTAATGGACGCCCTCTAACAACACATACAAATATAGAAATCAGAAAATGCTACCGAATATTTTTTTTATTTTGATATTATTTTTGACTAGTCTTTACTTCTTCGCTACACATTACACCAATTATTTTCATATGAGTATCATGGGTCTGCAGTATTTTCATAGTAACATTATGCGCAATTCTTGGGTAATTTGAAATTTTGACAAGTTTTTAAATTACGAACTAACTCCACTTCTGGGTTAAAGCACATGAAAATATCATATGGTATATAATGGCTGGTACAGTAGCTAGTAGCTTTATTTCAAGTATTGTTTTGTCTATAATGATATATGCTTGATCAAAATTTATATTGCAAAAATCATAACTTATGCGCAGTTTAAGTGATCCAAAATAATAAACGGGTATTAGATGAAAGTAACACTTGATTATTTTTTATTCCATATCTTCAAAAAATGCGAACTAATTCGTTCAGGCTTAATATGTTTCGCTTTGTGAGATTATAGGGACTAATAAAATATATAAATAAAAATAGTTGATTGTGTGGGAGCTGAAAAATTTGGTCTAATATTCTTGTCTTTTAAATATTATCCTTTTTATGATATATAAACAACACAATACTTATAAAAACAATGTACTCACTATTTTTTTGAAAGTCCTGTGATTCGTCGCAACCGGTGCGTCCGCACAGTGTTGCTAACACTAGGAAAATTAATAGCAGATATTCTGCAGCAGTTCGATTTTGTGATGTTGCTGTTGTTGCAGTTGTTGGCACATAGCAAATATTTTTCTGTTGCCGAAAACATTTTCGTTTTTGTTGTGTAAATTTGGTTACTGCTGTAGCTATGTTCTGTTGATTTCTTGTTGTTGTTGTTGTATTGTTGGTAATTGATGTCAGCGTTAAAAATTGCATATCTGCCATTTTTTTGCAAAAACACACAATTACACGTCATTTACGAGAGTATTCAAAGTGTTGAAGAAATAAAAGGAAAATCGATTGTCAAACTATTAAAATTTTTTTTTTCTCACTTTATCGTTGTTTTTATGTTTTGTTTTATGTTTTTGATATGTTTTCTACTCTTTTAGTATGCTTTTTATTTCTTTTTCTATATACTATATACTCAAAAACATTTACTTTCACTTTTAAATCCTTCACCTACTTCCTTTTGAAAGGACACCATTTTAATGTAAACAATAAAACAAAGTCAATGATCGCCTTAGGTCTCTGTTGCTGCTGTTGCAAATGTTCATTAAACATCGCTTCAGTGTTGCACAGCTTTTACGAGCAATAGTTGTACTTGGTGCTGTTGTTGTTGTCAAAGTGTTACTATTACTCCTTTATGGCTACTGCTGTTGCTGTTGTTGTTGTTGTTGTTGTTGACAGTACTAATGTAAGAGGGAGAATGAATCTGCAAAAATGTTGACACTTGCATTTTATATGTGTTAGTGTTATTATTTTTATTATTTCTCGGTTTTTGTATTGTCGTTGTAGCAACAGCTGTTTTAAATTAGTTTTTGTTGTTTTTTTTTACGCATGTCCTATTATTTTTATGCGTTTTTTTTTTCTGACATGTCCTTTACGTTTTTATTGTTTGTATTTTATTTCATTTATGTTTGTTGCTTAGAGTTTTTCTCTCTTGGCTTTTCAATTTTACACACATAACGTACACATATGAACTGTCATTATGCCAAGTAAATGTCAAAAGTCCTTTTGTTATCCTTTTGCTACGTTCAAAGTTTTTTTCTTTGTTTTCACTTTTTGCATGTCTATCAAAATCTGCAACGAAATAAAATGGAAAAATAAATAATAAACATGAAAAATGCGTTTTTTTTTTTGGTTATTCTAAGAGCATGGTGGTAACCCTATTTTTTCTAGGTTTTTTTTTACGATGCGTGAAGGTTGCAGTTTTTTAGAGACAATGAAGGCGTTTGTAAATACAAGTGATGTGTTTTTCTGGGGTTTCAACATTTTATGTTTGTCGTAAAGTTACGATCGTAAAATCTCTTGAGATTTGTTTGTAAACGCCCATAAAAAAGAAACTCGTACTTGAAGTTGGTGTCATTAACATGAATATATCGCTTAATAGGTGGGCTTATGTTTCCTCGTATTCAAATTATTTAAGTACTTTACAAAGCGGTAGGTTTTAGAAAAAAAAAGTGCATGCATTGTCCTTAAAACTGACTAGTTAAACGCTATACTGCACATGATAAAAAATTAAAGTTGTACTTAGAAGCTTCTTATATTACCCCGATATATTATCTACTTTATTTCTGAATTTTTGACCATTGTTTCCCATTAAAATTTCTTGAACATTTATCATGCACAGGTTTTCAGTGATTTCTGCATTAGTTGCGGAGATGAAGAAGAGAGTGAGACGGTTTAAAACCTGCTCTGCGAATGTCCGGGCTAGTGAGGAAGCGAACCAAGTATTTTGATTCTGCATTTCTTGATGGTCTTGAGGAACAAGCCGAGCTGGAACTCACAAGCACTCTCAAATTCACCAAGACTTCTAGATGGTTGGCCCCCATTCAATAAGACTATTTAAGCAGAAGGAGGGGAATATTTTATATATGTGTAGGGTATTACAATGGGCAAACTACCTCCAAATGCATTTTGTTATATGGAAGCAACCCATTCAACCTAACCTATTAGACGCACAGCAAAAATAGTTCATTTCACACATAATTTTGTGCCTTCTAATCCTTTTAACATAGCAAAGTGGCTATAATTTTCTTAGGCACACATGTGCCACAAACTTTTTTAAGAATACAAACAACCAATATCCAGATCTTTTACTCTACATAAGTTCAGAAATAGAACTACGTAAGTTTGCACTCAATTTTTTTTAAAAAGAAAAATTTACTTTAACTATGTATTTGTATATTTTTGAATTGCTGGGAAACAATAAACGTAGCAAAAATAATAAATATGTTCAAGGAACATAATACACTGCTAACGCACATTTCTACGATTCAATTCCAATACAGAAATTAGCAATAATTCTTTCGCAAATATTTAAAATAATAAATAAAAAAAAAGCAATCAAAATAATATTAAAAAAATGTAATTTAATTTTACTTCCATGGCAGTAGACCAGCAAAGCAGCAACATACTGAATTAAAATAATCATATAATAGACTCTACAAAAATACCAAGAAGAAATTAACATATTTGAATAATTCAAAAAAATTTCGTATAAATTTGCTAAGACCTAAGACCTTACGAAAAAATTTCACGAAAAACTTGAGCAGGCAAAACCGCTGAAAACTGTAATTGAAACAAGACGAGAGTCTCGACATTGGTAACACGAATAAAAAAACATTCCATTGCAAACACCCACTGGCTGTTACACTACTGTATACACATTAGGGTTGCCATGTTGACAGTTGGTAGCTTAGGGAGAAATATTTTTAGTTTTTTGAAAACTCACAACGAAATTAAACAATGTTGAAGTAACTATTTAGAAAATTTTTTCGAATACTAACCTCCAAAATTTTCATAAATAATAAAATTTAAAAAATCCATTATGAATTATTTCAAAACAGTAGTGTAGCCTAAAGGTGAATCTCCTCTTTTTTTTTGAAGATTGGATACATATTTTGGTTATTTTCAATTTCCACCCGAAAAATAGAATGTAATTTTCGCTGATGTCAGATGGAGTTAAACGAAATATGGCTGAAGCAAGCCTGCGCTGGACTAACTTATTATGAAGATGTTTTTAACCTGCTATTTTCTACTAAATCTTCTCAAAAACTCAAGGCTGGGGGAGAATCAAATATTTTGAACTAATCTTAAATAAAAAATAAGATTAGTGAAATAGAATTTGAAAGAAAATTTTCACTATAACAATTTTTATACAGAGACCGAGGTCGAAATATGTGAAAATCTGACTCCATTTCAGACAGTAAATGGAGTTACTGGAAATAGATATTATAGTTTTGATCTTAAAGATTTGTGAATCTTTATTGAAAGGTCTATTTGAAGAGCTACAAATTTTGTTGGAAAAATTATGTTTTAAGTAGATTTCTAAATGCCTCAGAGGTTAAACTAATGAAGCCAATAAAGCAAAATAAAAAATTTTTAAAAATGATCTAACTTGCAGTGAACGCAAAAGAGCCGACTGTTGGCACCTCAAAAACAAGTTGAAACCCAGAAAAAATCAGATTCGCTGATGACTATGGCTGACTTCCGGAATGCTGTTTGCATTGTAACACTGGTTAATCTCATATTCTTAAACGCAAATACGACAGTACTTATTTAATTTTTGACGCAAACATTTTATTAAATAGAAATTGTGATTCTCAAACTGTGTCAAGTTTTTTAAAAATGGATTCCGGCTGCGAGATAAGTTTGCTTGCACCAATCAATGGAGACAGGTCGAAAATAAATTTCGATTGGAACTAAACAAAAAACTTCTCGGAAATGTGTCAAAATTGGTTCTAACCATGGTCCAAGGACACTGTAAGTGGTGGCCAAAATCTATTTTCGACCTTTCCCAACAATTGGAGAGTTAAAAATTTTCCCAAAATTAGATCAAGAACGGTCCATATTTTTATTAACCTTAGTAAAAAACAAAGCGCGTTTAATATTAATTTTCTTTAACTTTGTTTTTTTTTTTTAATATATTTGCGGCAAAATTTTAATATCCGGCAATATTTGGCTGTCTCTATGTTTAAGTATAGCTAATACAAACTATTTCGGGCGACTTTCTGTATTTTTATCGATAATTCTTTGGTAAGACCCATAATCAATTTTATTATTTGTTTAATAGCATTGTATTTGAAAAATTTTTCAATAAATTGTGTCTCATTAGCACCGATTTTGTCGAAAACTAGCAGTGCATGATGTATCTGGGAAACTAAACAATTTCGAAAAACGTAGTATACTCACAAACCTTGGAGCCAGTGTCGTATCTAGGGGGTATGCTAGGGGATAGAACCCCTCTCCCCCCCGAAATATTTTGACGGACACTACATAGAAACGATTTTTCAAAGCAAATACACTACGTAGAAAAAATCTCAAATCCACAACCCCCCCCGAAATAAAATCCTGGATACGGCGTTGCTTGGAACAATATCGCACAGTGCTGGCAATCATAGTCATATATGCACTCAATGCGTTCAGAACTTGAGCTAATACAGCCATAAATCTAAGTAAATGCGCTTCATGCGTTTACATCATCTTGAAGCATGAAGAACCAAACACAACTAGTGAATGAGTTGGCAAATCAATGAACGAACCAATACCGCCCACATCTGCCGAACATGGGTTGGAAAATTGAAAATTCATTGTTTTTCACATGCAAGAGCAAGAACAGATAATGTAAATATAAGCAAAAACACATATGCAGTAGCAAGAAAATTAACTAAAAGGGAAATGCAAAGAAAACTTTTAAAAAAAAAAATCATTAAACATAAGTTTTTACAGTATAATCCAACAGTGTTGATTTAAAAATTACATTGTAAAAAGAAAATACTTAGACCGACTGAATACTTGGAAAGAAAGAAGCACAGGTGTATGAAAAGGAAGGAACAAACGCCTTGAAATTCGCTATCACAGCTGTATTAACAAATTAATTCTGAAATTCTCGTACTAATGAGTGAGTGTTAAAATCTTCTTGTTTCTTGCAGCTCAACTTTTCTCCAAAGCTTACTAAAATTGAAATGCATTTGTGTTGCTCAAAGAATTGCAACTATGTACAAACATTTCACATAAAGTAAAGATAAAAATAAAACATTTGCTCTTAATGAAAATGTCAGCAAATATCAAAGAAACTAAAAACTTCAACTACGTTAATAACAATGTTAATGATTGCTTCCCCTTTTAGCCATTTAGCAAATGAAAACAAACCGACGCTCGACGCATAATTTTTATTCAATATAAAATGTTCTACAACAAACTTTTGCAATTAATTAAAAACAAAAACAAAACAAAAGCTCAACAAACAACGCGGCAAAATCGAGAGACATAACAGTGATACAGTGAACAAGACAAAGTAGCTATAAGGTGCAGAAAAAAATATGAGTTAATTAATCAGTCACAAACTCATAAAAATGTTAATTACGTATACAACAGTAGCAGCAGCAACAACAACAACTATAACAACAACAAATGTAGCAAAACAGTTGTTACTTTACTGATGAAACAACTGCAAAAACAGCAGCATTTTCACACGCCTACAAATATCAGCAGTCCTACTCAAATATATCAAGGAACAGCCGAAGGAGTATATCAAAAATATGTTTGGAACTTTTATGCGCACACACACATAAATGAAAATAATATTACGAGCCCAGAGCACAGAAATGGCATAAAGAGATCGACAGCAGCAAAAGCGTCACTTCTAATGAGCAAAGTTTGACTTGAATTTCTTGCGTTAATTTACTATCAACATCCTGCATCGAGCGCTACCAAGTCACCTGTAGAAAACGAGCGATTTTTTCATACCTTGATTAGCAGCGCTCAAATGCACAGTGGAATTAAAAAAAAAATAAAGTGTCAAATGTATTTGAATTATTTCAGATTTATACTTCAGGCTTATAGTATTATAATTATTAGATAAAACAAAAATTTAAATACTTAATCTATGAAATTACTGCAAATTCATACTGCAACAAAATTAAAAACTAATCAAGATGTTATATTCGTCCTGGCCAAACACTTTATGACCAACACCTTACTTAGCAGTAGATATTAGCGCGAAAGTGTCAAATTTTTATTAAAGTGGTATTTTTCCAGGAAGTGCTGAACTTAAGCTTTACAAAGACCGTGGCTAAAAACTGAAATATGACCCATAAGCAAAACATAAAAAAATTTAAAATAAGAGCGATATTTTTTTTCCTCAAAAAGAAAATCAAAATATAAAAATGACATATTGATGGTTCATTAAATAACAATTGTTTTTTTTCAATGTTAGTCACAAAGTCATCAAACATCAAGCCCCCTGTAAACTTTTGTGTAAATGTATTGTCGTTGTGACCAAAATAAGAAGAAAAACCCTGCTTCATTTACCGCAAATCCACACAATCTCTTGTCATTTTGGTGGCTCTTTGAGCTCAGGTTTCGGATCCTATCCCAATAAAAGTCCCTAGAAAATGCCTTTAAACAGCGCTGGGTGAAAGCACTTTTGATCTCATGGTCCATCAACATGGTAACGTTAACATTTATAGATAAGTGCTGTTATCACACTCTCAGTTCTTTTTGAGCTTTTGTTTGAATGAAAGGTATCACGTCTTCCACTTAAAATTCACGTACTTTTTGCCTGGTACCTTTCTGAACCATTTCCAGTATTTGTGTGAAGTTTATTGACTGTGCGATTATTCGCCCAAGTGAAAATTGCTCCAAATCAAAAATAATCAATTGGCGAAAAGCGTTATAATTGATAAGGGTTTGTGACATATAACGAAACACGTCTAGATCGTTGGTGTCACTTTCTTACGTCACACTGAAGCGATTTTTATAATTTATGATGTATTTTGCTTTCGAGTGATTCGTTACCTTTGATACTACACTTATTGTTATAAGTCTACTCCGCATATTGCAAGAAGTTTCTTATCATTCGATCGACCGGTCGATATTTGGTCGATCATAGTTTAATTTTATTTTTTTATTTATTAAAAAAATTTTTTTCATTTATTTTAAAAATTAAAAAAAAGCATAATTACTGAAACGTAGTATTTTAAAATTTTAAAACAGCAGACTGAGCATTTTTTATAGTGCAAAACTTGAGCACGATTAATAAAAATTATCAAGTTGGTTTTACTATGTAGATCGCGACACATTTTTGAGATAAAAAGTCGATCTTAGGCACATACAAGTTGGCAACCCCTGGTATATAATATAGATATATATCATCTACCAAAGTTGTGAAGTTAATTGAATTATGCTAGTTGTACTGTCAAAGAGAATGTGATAAAACAAATAAATAAAAGAAAACGAAACCAAGCAAATATAAATAATTCAAACTCTAATGTATGTCAAAATACAAATTGAATGCAATTTGATAATCAATATAAAGGGACATATAAAATAGTAGCCCAAAATGGGTGCAATAGTAAGATAAGTATTGAAAACAAATAAATGAAAATACACAATAATATGTACTATGTGCATGTATACATATAAATAAGATTTGATCAGTTAATTCTATTAAAAATTATTTGAGAAACTATATATCTTTTGAAAGTATTTCAGAGTATTATCAAACCCTCGTAAATATATATAACATAAGTTATTTTTACCGATGAAAAACGTAATGAACTGTTAAAAAAATTGTTTGTGTTGTTTCATAACTTTGGATCGCAACTAGGTCCAGTCTTCTCTGATTTTAGAAGCGGACCATGCGTACTGACCATGCGGTCAAAGTGTAAAAAAAGCAAGCATTTTTAAAGGCCGCCCACCTCACCATAGCAGTTTAATCTGCTGAAACCACTAATAAATACTATTTCAACCACCAACATCTAAGTAAGTCTTAATAAAACAACTCCTTAAGTTGTTTTGGTATATATTCTAAGATCTCTTAACCATTAAAATGAATTCACAAGTTCCTTCAAATAAAACTGAAAATTTTAGCACTGCATTACTCTACCACAAGCCACTGTTCATCGTCAATTTAATCGGTTTCGCACCTGTGGCAACAAAACGTAGCGGAACGGTTACTCAGTAACTAAGCGCAGCATAGCACAGATGATGATGATACGCTTGATTATGACGAGCAGCAAGCGTGAGTTATTATCTTTTAATCAAGAAATCGCACATAAAAAAATTAAAGAAACAAAAAGAAATACAAGCAAATGCTCATAAAAATTTATGTTGCGCGCTATGTGCTCATTAAAAAAGTTTACAATTGTTGCTGTTAAAGTTTAGATGAAGTTGCACGTAGCATACGCGCAGAATGTGCAGCAGCAGTAGCTGCAGAGAATGAAACAAAAATCACTAAAATTAAGAAAAACACTGTCATAAAAATAGAAGAAAATGATGACATACAAAAGTTAAATGAAAAAGAAAAAAAAGAAAATGAAACAGCAGGGCGTGTGCCTGATTTTTCTTTAATTTTTACGCCAGCACTACTACTCAGCGTTTCCGCACCCCTGAAATTATACCGTTACTTGCTGCAAAAGGATCACACAACTTTTATGCAGTCAACAATGCGTAACACTTGACGTCATTCACACGCAACGCAGTTACTAAATTAAGGATGCTATAAAAAAAAACAAATCCTTACAATTGCTGCTGTCACGTATGTATGTGTGAGAGAAATAAAACGTGCCCAGTAGGGATTTGAGAAGGGTTCAAAGCAGTTGTCCACGCAAATATGCCTGTCTAATGCTATTGTACCTTTATATACAAGGCCTGATAACAAGACCTAATCCACAAGTCTGCCTACATACCCTCTGTTTTTATTTCCACGATGCGTTTCTTTTAAAATTTTTCAATTAATTGTTGTGACCTTTGTGATTTGTCACTTATAAATTTATGAGTACATAGAATAACCTTTAACTGATACAGGATGTCAGATATTGAATGATTTTTTAATTCAAACCTATCGATATTTACAAGTATCAACTTTGATTTTACGAGTATTTAAACATCTCGATTTTTCATGAAAACTTATGATAATTATTCTTCTCTATTCTTTTGAAAATTCTTTAAAAAAGGGGTACACTTTGTTATCTTGTACGGAAGACCTACTTTATACTTCATCAGAAGGCCTTATATTTCCTTTTTCGTTGAATGCCTATTCTTATTCCTATATCCTAAAGCCCGATTTTATCCCTAACACTGCGCGCTAACTGTTTTCAGTGATTTCATATATAAAATTAAGGAAAGTTCTTACTACAGATTTTGCCTACTGGGCAGCCACACCACTCTGAGAATATTGTTTGTGTTTATTATGATCCTTTGCTTTTTATTTGTTATTGTTGTTATTATATTTATCATACTTTTAACATTAGCGCTGAAGTACGGGGTTGCTGCTGTTGTCATTAAATGATATTCGTTTGATATGTCAAGCATTTAATTGCTGTTATCCTGTGTGAACACGCGTCTCTTTTACGCAATTAAAATTGCCATTGTTGTGTTATGCTGTTGTTGCTGCTTATTAGTGTTGATAGGTTGCTATCATAAATTTTCACCACTATGCAGCAACATTACAAGCAATTATGAACACTATCATATCACAATTGGAGCAACTACATATCTTCATTTCTAAAGTAAAGAAAACTAAGGTATTGCTTAAAGATAACTTTTGATGGGATCTGCAAAAATCAGTTTGATCTGACTAAAGCCTTCATCTGAGATTCAAGTCTTGACAAAAAAGCTTTGTATTATTCAGAGATAAACAAAATTTATTTTGAGGAAATCAAGATATAACTCTTGAAATTTAATTTTATCTTTCCAATTTGAATCGACGATATTAAATAGCTTTGAATTGAGGTCGCAGTTTAGTACAACGTGGACACGGAATGAAATTTTTCTCACTCCAAAAAATTTTGCTTTGGCTAGTTAAGACAGGTTTTCACATCTACTTAAAAAATGCTATTGTCGCTTAGCGTATTAGAAAACTCGTTTTGGTCTAAGTCTGGGATATGCTCCGTTAGAATGCATACATGTATGTATGCGTCATTCAATGTTAAGTGGACCACCCCATCAATGCATCCCATATTATCAGTTAAATAGGTCTATCCGAGCTTAAAATTTTCGTTGAAACAATTACTTTAAAAAGCTGGCACTTTTTCAAATATCAATTTATCAATATGGCGACTCAAGATGGCCGTTTTTTGTTCATTTTTAAAAACAAAAATGTAAGGAAAATCAAAAAATTGTATAAGTAATAATAAAAATGTTTTCTTGCTGACCAATTATGACCGATTTGTGATCTATTAGATTCATTTATTTTTTTTTAACATTCATCAGATGATCTAGGAGCCCGTAAATGCTTACTTAAATTATAAACTATTTAATTGACAAACATAAAAAAGTTGTACAGGTAGTCCCCGACTTACGACCGTTCGACTTACGACTATTCGCACTTACGACCAATTTTTTTTTTAAATTTTTTTCATAGAAAATGCTTAAAATAGTTTCGGGGAGTCCCTAAAATATGTATATGAGAAAAAATTTAAAAAAAACAGTAGTATGTACAAGGATTCGATTTATTTCAGTACAAATAATACGTTTGTTTAAGTGAATAATTTTATATCATCCCAAAAATGGCTGGAACTAGTAGTACAGTATGTATGTAATATTTTTCTTTAGTTATTTTTTATGAAACTCGACTTACGACTTAATCGACTTACGACCGATGACTAGGAACCTATCTCGGTCGTAAGTCGGGGACTACCTGTATAAATTTTAAAAATTCAATCCAACCCAAGTACAAATTGTAAATATATGTTTTTTTTCAGCATCTACTGTCCTAAATTCCAAAGAACATTCGGTCAACATTTCCTTCTCTGGCCATCATCAAACTGAGCGTCAAAGTTAAACAAGAAAAATTTCTTAATCAAACTAACAACAGGAATAAATTTTGAAAGAGAAACTACGAGAGCATAGAACAGGGAAAAACATACGAAGAAAGAATGTCTGATAAAACAAATACTTTTTTCAAAAGCATAAGAAGTTTAAGAGAAAAAATTCAGTGGTAGATAAAATAGCCACCCAGGACATGAAATGTTGCGCGCGTTACAAAAGTAATCACATCTGTCAGCTGCAGACTGACAGTCGCAGAGGAAAAAGCAAACAAAATAGTTGGTTCGTTTACTTTTGTCTTGTGATTTGCTGGCCTTACAAACTTGGCTTAAGCCCAAATAAATTTTTGTTTTTTCCTTTATTTTGCTGCTACCAAAGCCAAATTCAATTAAGAAAAGTTGAAAGCAAAAAAGTACTTTCCATTTAAGCCACAATTATTCGGTTGTTCATTAAATAAATAACAAAAATCATGTTTTACATTTTAATTGAAAATGTGAGCACAATTTGGATTAAGGTATTTTTCCAACAGAAACCTTATAGATTTTTATTTTTCAAAGTCAAAAGCTTTCAGACATTAATTTTGCTTAAAGCAAAAACGAAATAAACCGGCTTATATCCATTTTATTAATTTCACAGCAAACTTTTAGGCGCATTTGTACTTAAAGTCTGAAACATGACAAGATTATTAATTGGTAGCTTTGCGTACTCTATAAAAAAGATGAATTCCAAACCTAACCTAACAAAAAAACTTTTATCATTGGCACCAGTAAAGTAAATGTAAGAAAAAAAAGCAACAAATAAAGGCATCACAACAAAAATGTAATGGAATTAAAAAAGGATTTGTGTTTCAAAATACAACAAATTAAAAATAAGGCAACATACAGAACGAACATCAAAAAAAACTTTAGACATTTTTATAGATTGCCGAGTTCTTCATTTAATTGCAAGAAAAAATCTGATTTATGCCGAAGGATAAATAAACTTTTTAAGGCAAACGAATAAGTTTTTCAATTAAAGCCCAAAAGTTGGAAAAAGTTTAAATTTATTTTTTTTTTGTTTTATCTCTTTGTTTTGATGCATTGTTAAAGGCGTTTTTGGAATTGATTTTAAGTAGACAAAAAAATTAATAATATTAGTGCTAAGCTGTTCAAATATCATATTTTGCATGTGCAGGCAACGCCATGAGGCTTATTTTCATTAAAAAAAATTCACCAACAATTTATTTTTCAATAAATAAAAGTTATTATTGGCACTAGTATTAGAAAATATCTCCACACAAAACATGCAGTGGTAGTGGAGTTTGAATTTTACTACCACTAAATGCTTCTCGGTAAACGCGTTTGACTTTTACTAACCGGTTAGTGGTAGTCGAATATATTGAGGCAATGGATTTTTATCAATAAAACAAATTAAAAATGTAAGGAAAAATTGAGGTAAAGGGGAAAGATAATGTTATGCCGGTCAAGATTTTTTTTTAAACCTAAAGATGTCGCAACTATTGCTTAGACATTTGCAGACAGACAAACCCCAATGGTTGAAGAACGATTTAGCACAATCGTGTGATTTTTATATTGAGCTCCGATTAGACACCCGAATGTTGCGGGAGCAAATTCGTTCGGACTGCTACGTTTCATCAAAATCAGTCGATTAGGTTAGCTAAGAAACATATCTTCCTGTTGGAGGCGTGGTGTCACCCACTTTCAGATAACTAACTTCTCTCCAGATCCAGTTTATCAACATATCAAATTTCATCAAAATTGGCTTTTTATTTAACTGTGAAAACATATTTTCCAATTGGGGGAGTTACACCGTCCTGTTTAAAACGTATGGCCTTTATCAGAGTTCACTCTATCTTAGCACCGAATTCCATTAAAATTGGCCCATTACTTACTAAAGCATTGAAAAAGTTCACTCGTGTTAGAATTTTTAGAAACCTTTTTTTGGAGTTCAATATATCTCAAAATCGAAATTTCATCCATATCGGTTAATTTACTTAGCCGTGGATACGGCTTCCTGTTAGGGGAATGACACCACCCAATAAAAACTAATATCTTTGCTCATGAATCAACCAATTTTTACACAAAATTTAGTATAGCGGCTCAGTTGTGACAGCGTTTTTCCCATTAGGGGCGGCACCACGCCACCTAAAGAGTCTCTACTAACGTACTTTCGGGCTGAATTTTTCTCAACATCGTTCAAACATATTTTCCTGTTAGGGGCGTGCCACAGCCTACTAATGGAAAATTGGATATCGTTGCGGTCCAGTAACTTACAAGGCTGAAACTTTTTAAGCTTTTGCCTTACGTTATTATCGAAACAGTGTTTAGGCAGACTTTCTCAACACATGGACTTAACACCTTCGTGCCCTGAGACTTTGCGTATGTCAAGGTTTGCTAGGACTATTTCTACTGCTCTTGTTCAAAAGAAAATTATCGGTTTAGTCGAAGATTTACTCTCGGCGTAGTAGGTTAATAGGTAAATAATCTGCCATCTGACTAGCAGGGTAATCGCATACCCAAGTACCGATGATGAAGTTAGTGAATACAAGTTTTTCACTTTCTATTCAAATGATCATAAGCCTTAGCTTTTCAAGACCACTTGTTATTCAGAAGACTCTGTCATATACAATTGGCAGTGAAACATTGCTCATCCATTATTAACGATTTACACAATATTCTAGATAAGGACAAACACAGAGTTCATCAAAATAGCACTTATTTACAGTTTTGATTTCCTAGAAATGGCATTACAAAAGCAATCAGGTAGAAAATTAATAAAAAGAAGTTTGATCTTTAAGTGCAAGCGTAGACATTGGCAATGTCAAAAGATATTCCGGTCCTCTGATTTTAAAGTTCACAAATTATCAAAATACAAAAAAGAACTTAAAATGTTTGAAAACAAAAAAATAGCCCCACTCCCATTTGTTTTCAATGTGAAAGCCATCATTGTGGAAGATACAAACAAATGTCAAGTGTCAGCATATTCATGTTCTTTAAAATCTTTTCCTGTTCGTTTTTTTTTTGTACATTCAGATTTTTGTGTATTTTTGTGCAAAGTCAGCCTATGGGAGCATACACGTATTTTAAATTAAATAAGAAAAGCAGCTCAATTTTGCGTGAACCAAGCTCGAGAAAAACATGTCGGTCGCAGCTACCAAGTAGACCAAACCCCTACTGAGTTAAGTAAGTGTGTGTGTAGTTGTAGTATTTTCCTGAAAATGTTAAAAATGCGTAACACACTTGTCAGCTTGACTGACTGACAACGAGTGTGTGGCGTCAGTAGCAGCAGTGATAAGCAGTAGGCGTGGATGTCAGTACCTGAAAAATGCTGATTTTTTTTTATATTTTGTGCAAAGTACTTATGAGTAGATAATAAAAAAGGTAGATAAACAAATTTGTGGTGCCTTAGTGTAGGACATCTGTAGGCATGTTTTAGCTTTTGTTTCTTTCTTTTGGCTAAAAATATTTAGAGTGCTTTTTTGATGTTTCGTGGAAAAATGTTTGAGGATTATTTGCATTTGCCAATATGCATTAAAATGAATGATGAAAGTTTTTTCGCAAGAAAACATTAAAATTAGGCCAGATCCATTGAGCCGTATATTGTCTTGTAAAACTGTCAGCGGTGCAAAAATTTTGAAAGATTTGAAGTAAAGTAAGAACGCTACAATCAAAAGATTTTAATTGATTCGCTTACTGACTGGTATGTTATTAATGTTTAATTTGACTTTTTAAGGCTTCTTTGTTTGAAGCTTAGCATCGTTCTAAAGAGCTCACTTGCAAGTTAAAATAAAGTCTTCATAGATAAAAACTTTTATTTTTAAAGTCTTGGAACTAACTATTCATTCCCTATTAGTCTTTTTATAACCTAAATACAGGGTATATCCAGAGCCGGCAAAATTGTAAAATGTTTTGTAGTTCGTCACTAATTTGCAAATTTTATTCAAATTGACGATGTGCATTTTTTTTAGTAAATTGAAATGTATTGTGGTGGAAATATACAAAAGAAAAGGAGTGGAACTTCTCTGATTTGAACAAATTATTCTTTTTTCATAGTTAATTAAAAGATAGTATTTATTTTTTACGCTGCTGGGCACATCCATTTTGTGCTTCCGTTCGTGATTTAAAGATAGAAGCGCGATTGATAAAGAAAGATCATCTAGCCATGTTTTTTTGTCAGTCTGTCAATTAAAATCACAATTACGAGAAAACAAAGGTCGATAAAACTAACAAAATTCCGGTTACTTCTTTTTTTCTTGAGCGCTCCAGCCAACACTTTGTCGAAGCAGTTGTCCAAACTTAAGGCAACATTCAATTCAGGAATAGTAAATGATTTTTTAAAAAAATTTCTGTATTAAGGATATCAGAAGATACCCGATTTAATGTAAGTATATGCGTTCATTGTGGCAATAATTTAGGTCCCGTTTTTAAAAGGGATAGTATTAAGTTTTTATTTTTTGCAATGATCCCTACACCCAAAAAAAGAGACTACGAAAGTGCATCTCAAGCATTTTTGGATAAAAAGTCATGTTAAGGTCTTTTTCGATAACCTTCTCTAAGTTTCCATTTCTTTTAAAAGTGAGG
Source organism: Meiosimyza decipiens (assembly GCA_963680825.1). Lineage (NCBI taxonomy): Eukaryota > Metazoa > Arthropoda > Insecta > Diptera > Lauxaniidae > Meiosimyza > Meiosimyza decipiens. The sequence goes on from OY804259.1 coordinate 76,803,137, forward strand.
ACTAAGCAAACTTGACAGAATATAAATATTTAATTGATTATTTTGTCTAAGGACAACTTAGCTATTTTAAGAAAATGCAATTTACAGTAAATTCCCATATGAACATCCTTTTAAGTTAAGTCAAGTTCAGTCAGTTCAAATCAGTTTGTGCTACAAGGTGCAGCAATTCTCATAAAAATAAGCACGTTGAAATAAAATAAAATAAAACTAAAATAAAATGATATTTTATATTTCAAAAGCAAGTAACGAGTAGCTGCAGCAACAGCACGTGACGTGATGCACTTAAGCGCCATCTGTTGTTACTTGCCAGCAGCGACATTTTGTAGTATGTTTCAACCTTCTTATTTTTTTTTTTTTTGTTGCGATTTTGTGATGTTTTGCAACAATTTCCACAAGATCAGCAGATGAAGAATATGTAATTTAAAAACGTACACATACACAACGAACACAGGCACTAGAACACAAATTGTTACTATAAATAAACACGCACTTGAAAAGATAATAAAAAATATGAGGATGAAAAAAAGAAAGAAAGAAAGAAAAATATGAAAAACACGCTGTCGCTTGTTACACACGCTGACGTTTCACAGAAGAAGTAAATCACATTTGACAGGCAACACAACAACGTTATGATGTATGAATTAGGGTGGCTCATTTTTAATTTTTTCTATTTTCATTCAAATTTGAGAAATGAAAAAGATTTTCGTTGATTTATATTATGTTGTTTGCATTCGTTGTTAGCATTTGTATTTTCATACTTTCAATTAAATCTTTTAAATTACATTTCAAACATGGGTCACTCTGATTTATATCTTTAAAGACATGAAGTAGCGCCACAGTTTTCAGAAAAGCACACACTTCACCAAACACGAATACTACAGCACAGTCACACTTTATATGAAAAGCTGTCATAAAAATTCATTGCTGCCCAAAAATGTTGAAGGACAGCGTTAAGCTTCATCTCACCAAACACGCAACCAACCATATTTTTTGTTTAAAATTTTGTTAAACTGATTAAATATAAATGCACACCCATGTGTGTATGAACAGATTATGTCTCAACATTTTTTTCTTGCGTATGTACTGGCAATTTTTGTGTCCGAAAGGTTTATTTTACTTTTTTCCGTAGAAATTTTAAATAGCATTTAAATATTGAGGGTGTCACGTACTTATACATAAAGAGTATATAAGCTTAAGCTATATACGTATATATAGTAGGTATATTTACTCACATGGCGCTTAATTAAAAATCGAGAATCTACAATATTTCTTCAGATGAGTCAGATGTAGAAAAATGTTTAACTCCAATTACAATGACCGTGATAATAGAGAATAATTTATATAATCAAAACTCTCTAGCTTGACTTCAGGGTACAAAGCTGCGGAAGACTCTTAAATAATCATAAACGTTAAAACAAAAACGAGAACATAGGTAGATGTCTCTTTGTCTGAAGCACGTTTCTGCAATACATTTGACCTTTCCTTAAAATAAAACGTAGATTGCTGAGAATATGAAACAGCACAGACCACTAGGTCCTAGTAATAGGTACATAAGTAAATGTATTCTTGTAGCTAAAATATCTCTTTTTTCCTAATATTTTCATTCAAAAATGTGGGTTTGGAAGGCCCGAGCGTTAGATTCCAATTTTCCTGAAATTGGATTTGCATTTTTTAAAATGCAGAAGCTGCATTTTATTCGCCATCTGCTGCTAGTTATCCATATCTAGCAACTATAGTTGTGTAGGAAAGCAAAAAGAAAACAACAAACTTAGCGAGTAAAATTATAGTTGCTATGTATACATAGCAAGGTGCTCAAATGCCAGGGCTAAAGTTTAAAAAAAAGAAAGAACAACAAACGAGTACTCGCATAAACAACGAGAAGCAAACTTGGTTGTTTTTTTAGCACATATGTTGGTAACGACTTGGCGAATAAGACGCAGTTATTAATTCTAATTACGATAAAGTAATAAAGTTTATAGTTCACACCCACAAACATCGCTTGAAAGTTATCCTGATGATTCATATAATCTAATTAATGTGCCGAGTCGAGTCCCTGGACAGTTTCTACCGAACAAGCTATGAGCCCGTTCGCGATCGAAATAATCGTCTGAGCGATGAAAACATGGCTCTTCTATGATTATAAATGTTTGCTGTGCTTGATAGCTATACTTTCTTAAATACCTTCCCAGCAGACATTTTCAAGCGATACTTCGTTTGTTCGGAAAGCACTCGTCAAAAGCGATTCGCGTTTAAGTATTAAGGAAGGAAACTAATATAATTTAAAAAATAAAAAGTACCAAAAAAGCTTAATAAAAAATTCTTAATCACAATTCAAAATTGCATTGGTCATAAATTAACTCTATTAATATTAAGGAAGAGTTTTAATTTGTTATTAGTCGACTGTTATTATTAATTAATTGAACAATATTTTTATCGAATTGTACAGTCTTAGCAGAAACCGATATTTTTCTGTGAAATTTCACAAATCGGTCAATGCTTTTTAACAAACATGACAAAGACTACAAGAAGAGTTTTAAGCTGATGTTGCTGAAGGTGAATGAAATAAAAATATTTATTAAGTCATCGGAAGCAAAATTATTATTGTTACAACTTCATCAAGCAAACAAAACCTGCCAGGACACTTTATGTTATCTATTTTGTTTTTGTGGTGTTTGATAATTGAAATTGATAAAACTCCACATGACACGAAGACAGAATCGAGCCAGACAATATTTAAGCTGGTTTTGTATATGTAAAATTCAGATATATGAAGCTCAATTAAACTAATTCAGAAAAGTTGTAATCTTAGCGCCTGGAAGACTCAAAAATCGTTGAGCTGTCAGCTGGGTTTGAGTGCTACCTCAAGCTGTATCGATTTTCATCATTTCTTTATTGCAAAAATAATACACAAAAAAGCGACTACTTACTTTAATTGCCTATAAAAATTTAAATTTCTTATAACATAGCACACTTTAAGGCACATAAATTTTTTATTGCGTGCTTTCATGAGCTTTAGAATCATCTTAGTGCATTTCACTTTGGCGTGGTGTAAAAAAAATCGAAAGCAATTGAGAGTTTCGATTTTCGAGAGTCAAATCGTAAATTTTTGCTCATTTCAATTGCACAATTCGCTTATTCGCCAGACTGTATATTAGTCAAGGTGGAAAAATCTAAGAACATTTCGTGTCAAACACATCTAGAACTAGATTATTATTGCCAAAGGATTTATGGATATTTCAAAGTTTATAGTGTAAGTCTAATATTAGCTTTAAGCGGCTTTAGTGGTACAATGAAAATGAAAACAGTAGAACGCAAAAACCAAGAGCTTGAAGCTCTTTGATGAGTATTCGTTGTTTGTTGTGAGAATGCTGGAAATGCTTTATCTCTTGAAGGAATTCAATGGAGATGAATAGAATGTTAAGAACTTTTATTCTGAAATTTTACCTAAAAGAGTTCGGGTATTGATTCAAAGACTAAGATTTAGTGGAGTGACAACTCCTTAAATTGATAACTTTGATAGATCTTATCCAATCCAACATCCACTGATGCTTTATGTACAAATTTCTACAGACTATACCCCTTGGTTGACATGTAAGTCCGCATTTACTCAGGATTCAATATTCTGAAAAGATACCCTTAAGAAATCTGGAATAACTTAAAACAAATTGATTCCTAGTTGAAAATAACAGATGGCAAAAATTACGACGAATATTATAGTTTTTGAGGGTCTATTTTTCAAAAAAAATATAGTAAAAGAGCAGGTCTTTCTTTTATTAAAGTAATACTAAGATTTGGTTAAATTTTTCCCAATTTATATCGCCTAAGACCTTACACAAGATGTTGTTTTACCATATTTTTGCTTGTTTTGGGCGATATTTTCCTTTAGATTTTTGACAATCTAGATTTCTCAAGTTTGTACTTAAAACTTTGCATTTGAACAAGCAACATACGGTGTCCGGCGACATTCCGCACTAAATACTTTTAACTTAAGAATCACCTAAATGCAATTTAATACAGATTTGGTCGAAATGATTATGATTTGTCATTGACCCAAGTATTTTTTCTCACAAAACAATTAAAAATGGTATGCAACATACCGGTATGCAATAGGCAAATGAAAACACGTATCGGTTAAAAATTATTTTATTTCTTTTTTTGTACTCGACAAAAGATGTGTAGAGGAAAAACTAATATTTACATCTTTCCATTGTTTGGGAAAACATTTACAAACTCATTTTATTGAGGTCACTTGCTACTTATTAAATTCAAAAAATTTATGTTCCAAAAGCACTGTTTTAACTCAACATGAAATTGTTTCATAATCCACGGCTTTACGCTGAAATTAACAAGTTCATTAAATATGAAAAAAAAAAACTCCAACAAGTATGCAATGTTAACTTTCACTCTAAAAAGAATACATACAACATTTTTAAAGCGGACAACGATGCACAATAACCACAATAACTAGAAGTAAGTAAGTGGTTCTTCCTTTTTTCAACAGCAGCAGCAGCAACAACGCTGGAATCTGTACCAAGTCAATTACAATTGAAGGTAAAGCATTAAAGCTTAAAATTTTGTTTCGCTGTTTTTGCTGTTTTTTTTTTTTCGACAAGTACGCAACTGACCTTTTGGCCCGTTATTTTGCTGCTGCGGCACAACTGTGAAACGCCCTGCTTTGAATGTGAACCAGAAAAAAAAGATAAATAAATTAAAAAAGAAATGAAAAGAGCAGAGTAAGGGTGAATTGCATGCAAAGTGAAAATTATTATGTATTATTTTGGCAAAAAATATATATTTCCATATTTTATGCCCTCTCAAAAAACAAGGCAAAAAAAAACACTGAACAGCTATGCATTTAAGCCAAGAAGTATGTACAACTTTTTAAGGTACTTGCTTGTTCTTTTCCCCCAGTGTATAACCTAACTGCTTGACCAAGTTTTGAATACAACACACAGACACATAAATAACAGAGCACAATAATATAATAAATAAAAAAAAATAATAATGCAAATGATATAAAAAAGAAAAAACGTTTTTACATTGTATTGGCGCATGACCTAAATAATTTTTTTTTTTTTTTTTTTTGTAAGCGAAAATATCCTTAAATCCTTTGTGCTTTTAAGCGAATTATGTTCTCTTGTTAAAAGCATAAGCGCATGGCGACAGCATGAGGCATCACGATTTAAAGCTTAAGCAACAGAAATCAAAAGCTGCACTACAAGTAAAATAATTTTCGTTGTTTTAAATAAATTTTATTTCAAATTTCATTTACTTAAAACAGAAATGAACAGAATACAAATTATAAATCGTCTGCAAAATTTCAATTTTTAGTCTGCTTATGGAAAATGACTAAGTGTTTTCGATAGGTTTTTGCACGCTAAGCACGAATCTGGACTTGAAATTTGTCAAGCACACGTAGTCTATGAGCAAATTGGGGTTGCAACCCCAAAGAAAGATATTTTGTTTTTTCATTTTTGGATAGTGCACTAAGCCCAAAACATTTCAAATTGTTTTAAATTGGCTGACCTTGGAGTCCTATGTGCCTTTGAGCTCTGTTATGTCGTGGTGGTCGATATTCTAAGTGAGAGATACCACAATGTTAATAAGCACACCATCTAAAAACAACTCATATGTGGAATAATGTACCTTTACTTTTTTTTGTGATGGATACAATCTTTGAAAAGTTTTTAGTTGGAAACAGAATAGGAAATTGTTTATATGGCCACCAACGAATAAGCCCTGGGTGTATCGACGTACTTTGTACCCTTCACAAATAACCCTTGAACTGTGACCCTCAAAATTCTAATACAGGCTCAGTTATTTTTTTTACTTTGGAAATCTGCCTAACATGACAGTGGAATTGTTACTGCCATAGTGAAAAATGTCATCCACTTACCAGAAACGTCATCAAAGCAGCGCAATAATTTGCCATAAACACATTGCTGGGCTACGTACACTAAGCTGCACAAACTGCATGCATTAAAAATGTAATTTGTATGTCTGAATTTACATCACATATATGTTTTACTTTTAATTTGAAGCTTTAACTTTGAATTTCAATTCTCAAATAAAAGAAGAAATTCGCCAATTGTACAGTTTTTTCACTACTAAATCTATGTCAAAATAAGCTGCTCATTGGAACAAACGCGACACCTATTGGTGAACCCACGGCAGTCGTTATTAATTGAAAACTTGCAGAGTTTGTTGAATCTATAAAGCGCCATCTAAGTGGGAGTGATCTTTTGCTAAGCAGTCAACTAAATACCTTCAGTTAAGTAACTTCAGCCTTATAATTATAAATGAGCGACATCTGGATGTGGCCTCACTCAAGTAGATTTATAGTAAGACAGTGGTAGTTGTCAAGCACTGTCAAGTTAATAAACTCTGTGGCTTAGTTAAAAAAAGAAGTTAGAGAAAAGTTAGAAAACAAAAAAACGTAAATAAATTCAAACTACGAGTATATCTTAAAATAACTTTGCAAAAAGGCTGTGTTTCTACGAACCAAGGTTGAAAGAAATCAAGAAAAAAAAGAGTGTACTGAATCAAGATCGGATTTGGGATATGTAATAAAGTGGAATGTACTTAAAAAAATGTTCACTCGATGTTTTTCACGCATATATCAGCCACATCTACTAAAAAAAAGACTAAAAATAAAACGGTCATTCATATGCTTTACGCAAATTTCACCAAAATTTATTTATACATACTCGTACATCAAAAATTTTCTAAAAAAAGACGATAATTATTAAAAACAACACCTATGCACCGAAAAGCTACTGAAAAATAGTCCAGTGTACTGAATATACAACAAATTTGTCGAAGGTACTGACGTAATTTTTCACAACGCAAATGTACTGGAAAAAATGCAAATGTACCGACATGCCATCACTGTCTCAGATTAAATCACATTTCAAGCACAATAATGGAGGTGAGGTCTCGATTTTTGTAAGCAAGAGGCTTATGTGCAGTACTTAATACAAATCATCCGCTGGCAGCGTCATTGAACATCTATTTATTTCGTGAAATTTCATGTAGGGCCAATTGGACATGATCAAGCCTCTAGCTTCCTTAATCGAAAGAATTTCCCTACAAATATCATAGTTTTTGAAAATATCCAATATTTCTGAAACCCTTATTAGCATATTTTTTGCCTGGATCTTGAACACAGTTGAAGTAAATTTAAAAATCACAAAAGAAATTGCCTTTCCCAACGGCCTTACCATTAATTCCAATAAAATCCAAATGTTTATGACGCACTTTGAAAAATTTTTATAATTTGTTGACAAAAATGGTAATAGTGGCGCTTGGGAGTGGAGCTGGATAGGTGGCAGTGTAGATGAAGATAGCCTTTGATTTTTCATGAAAAAACTACTTAGTTTCAAATACCAAACCTCTCTGATTTAAAACAAAACCAAATTCATGGAAAAGCGTTTGTAACCATGTCATAATCAGGTTAATTCACTAATATCTTGTCAAATCTGACGGCAGATTCCAACTTACTTCAACTTGCTTCACCCGAGGCGAGGCGAGGTTCTAGTTTTTCTCAGTTTCGCCTCGGTGAAGCACTACTTATTCTTGAGGACCATTGTTCCATCAAAAATCTGAAAGCGACAGCGCCATCAGAAACCGAAAGCTTCGGAAAGCATTGTTTTCACGATGTTTTCTGTCTTGGATGGCATATTAAAGCCCGAAAATTAGGAAGATTATCACACTGCGAGGCGTAAATTATGTCTTAAAGGAAACCTCCGTACAAAATCATGAACAGCAAATTTAAAAATACTTTGAAATATGATTCGATGACGTTACACATCACTGTTTAATGTTAATGGAGAGAAATAGTTCACACCAAGCCATTTTTGCACTATTTGGGACTTACAACGAGGCACAAATTATATAGAAAGACTTTTGCAGGAACTTTTAAAACTTTTTTCAGAGATTACACTTTCAAAATAAGTAAAGATTTTTTGTGCACATGACAGTTCATGTAAAAGCAGTAAAAAAAGAATAATATTGAATCATCAGCATTATAAAGTACAGAAAAATCCATTTATTGTTAAAGGAATCGTTTCGGTTTTGGTCGTTTCAAAAAGCTTAATCGAAAGAACATTAAATTGAGCAAGTTCTTGCAGTGAATTGAACTGACAGAAAAAAGAACCATATTGAGTTTGTGTCCTTTAATTACACTTACACTGAAGAGCTAGTTTTCAGTTTCCCTTTTCACCTTTTCATTGTAAGTCTACCTACGATGTTTTGTTTGGCGCAAAAACGGAATATTGAATTTTGGCTAACCAAATCAATTGAAAGCACAAGTGCTGTGCGTTAATATTTTATTATTGGCGCCACACATTTACAACAAAAACGGTCTTTTACGTAAACAATTTCAATTTCATACAAAATGGTGATAGTAACTGCGGCAACTATATCGAATAAATACGCAGTTTCATATCTTAAATTTACATTTTCAATTAGAAAATGTAACAATAAATTCAATGTTGTTTACTTCGAAAATACAAAATTGAAGAGAAAAACAGAGAAAAACAAAAACAAAAAACAAAAACATAAATAAATTTCTAAACACTTGAGAATTCAAGAATACGCATGCGAAAAAAAAAAGAAAATTTATAAACTTTTCAGCATCAACGTCAAGTTGACAGTGCCCACAACAACAACTCCAGCAACACGAGCAATAGCAATAACAAACAATTTTGATATCGCATACAACAAATTGAACACTATGAAAACAAAACAACAACTTTTTATATTTGTTCTTTATTTTCGACTTTTATGCTATTTATTTAACTTGTTTATCGGGATATCAAAGAAGCTGCACACACACACACCGAGTTATAAACAATACATGTATGTTGTAAGTGTGTGCACATAGACACTTGAAGATTATTAATTAATTTTTATGTTTTCATATTATTCACACTTTGTGACCTTCAAACAATGTTCCTGATATCCAAATTTTTGTTTGTTACATTGTTCATATGAATTTTGTGAGGAGTGAGACACTGATATCGGCACAAAGGTGGCACAAAAAGTACAAAAACTTGATAGTAAAAAAAAAATATTTTTGTTACAGAAGAATATTGGATATCGCACAAATTTTGCACTATTTTTTCTAAATTCTTCCAATCACTCGAAATGAATATTTTCATAAAATGATCTATAGACTCTATTGAAATGTTGAATATTTCAAAAATCACAATTCAATTACTACCAGAAACACATAAAAAACCTTTTTTAATTTTTCGTTCAACACTATCCTTTTTATTTTCAGCCTGCATGACGTTGTGCCATTTTATTTTGCTACTCATGCTTTAATTGAAAAAGATTTTCAATAAAAATATGTAACAAATTTGCAAAAAAAATATATAAAATGAAGCATAGCATGTGCAAAACAGGCATCCTTCAGCAGAAGGACGCAGAACGTCAAATAGGAAAAAAGAAAATAGAGGAGAATGTCACGCATCATTGGATTTAATTACACAAGGATTTAGAATTGTAAAAAAAATGCTGTAAGCAGAAAAAACAAGCAAGTAAACAACAGGATTGTCGAGGATTTTACACTACAATGCACAAAGCGTTACGCGTTCATACACAGACACACACACACTCTCAATATCTAGAATGAATGCACACACGCGCAGACATTCTAAATACCCTTACGATTACAAAACATGCAGTCATTGATATCCTGACAAGCTTAAGCTTATGTTATCCTTAATAGCGCAAATGTCAAGCTTCACTTCCGCTTGAGCATCAGCTGAAGCTTAAGCAATCGCATTGGCGTTTGCAGCGCTAGCATAAAGCGAGTGGAGCATATAACAAACAGCACAATTGCTGTTTAATCCAAATTAGAGATCTTTTTAGCTGCTGTTGATTACACTCAACTTGTACTTGTACTTGGAATTGGTTTGGTATTGGTGTTTTTAACATTATTTTTTTATTTTCTTTTTTTTTTAATTTTTTTTTGCAAGACCTACACGGAGAAAAATTTTTGCAGAAAAAATAAATAATTATGTTTTTAAGCAGCATGTTAGTACATACTTTCTAGCTAAGTTTTTGTATAAAAAATTTATTTGTCATAAATATTTATCTGATTAGGAATCAAGCTTAAAGAGGAGTGCAATTGTTAATTTTAAGCATTCTGAATACAAAGATTCGAAACATAACGCATTATTTGAAAACGATTTTTCAAAAATACATAAAAATCTTTTTCAAAATTGGTCTACAGTGTTATTAAGCAAAATATAAGGTTGTGGACAAGTCGACTGAAGTGAATATTTTCAACATGTCGTGAGAAATCTTATAAAAAAAAATTATTATGTCTTGAGAAAAATAAGTGAAAATTATAGGATTAGGAACTTCTTGATAGGAATTTGACTTCTGAAACAGACAAAACTTGAAAAAATTTTGTTAGATCTTTTTATAAGGAAATGCATGATTTTGCTTTATACAGTTCGTGATGATATTAATAAAAAATAACGTTGCTCTTATCAATTATATCAAATCAATTTATTCAAATTTAAAAGGATTAATTTTAAGAACTCTATCGGAATGCCGGTATTAAGTTGTTGGATGATATAGAATCGGTTAAGAAGGATAGGTTAAAGTGGGGTACCTTTGACACCACAGCATTTTTGACTTTGCCAATTTTAGTGTGAAGACGGCCTAAAAGCCAAAAAGTTTAAATGCAGAATGGAGCCTAATGTGACTTAAAAAAACCTAATGAACTTTGACAATTCTTCCTCAACCTTCTTCGGAGAGATGATTTTTTTCTGTTTTCATGATCGCTGATGGTATTTAAGACACCCAGTGCGTAAACTATGACATATGACTCCTTTTATAAATCAATTATCAAAATATATATTCACACTAGGTGCAAGTATTAACAAAATGAAAGTATATTTTTTTGAAAATAAATCTGTATTAATTAAAAAAAAACACAAAAAAATGCACTAGAACGTTTGATTAACATTTGACTTTTTCTTAAAAGATACATTTGACAATAGGCTAATGTGCACCATATTCCACATTACATCTTCTCATATCCAAAGATAACTTCTGAGGGTAGAGCTTGGTGAATCCTACGAGCTCCGTGAAAAAGCGTCGGGTAGAAGAATCTACGCAGCTTTTACGAATGAAGCTGTACGACCCACACCTCGTCTTAGCATTTCAAACACAACATCGAAGAGGGACGCTTTTTATATTGAAAAACTTCGAGCAGAAGTAGCAGAGCCCGGAAAAAATGCACATTAATTAAAGTTAGTTTAAAGGCGAAAACAAATTTACAAAAAAGATGCAAAATGAAAGATGAAAGCGATAAAAGCATTTGCTATGTCGACTTTAAAGACTCTACCGGGTTTGATTTGATAAAAAAAAATTTCAAAATGGAACACTGATTTTTTCATATATGATCATAATCATTTTTTAAAATCCCTAATTTTTTTGGGAAATATAGTCCTTTAAAAATTAAGTGTCAAAGGCACTTTCCCCTATAACTAAATGTTGGCGATAGATACAAGTTTTATTTAAGATTTAAAAGTTTTTCCATCTGGCTTAAAAATATCTTATGCAGTAATGTAGTAACTGAATTCAAAAGAGAGAAACCTTTGGATTCTTTTATGAAGTTTTTTCCACTAAAAACGAATCGCGGCTGGTTTTCTTTTTGGCAAAATATATTGTTTTGTTTCATAAATCGTAAGCAAAAAAATTAATTTAACATTAACATTATGGTTTTTATAAAAAAACGGATGAACTACTGAATAACACATCTTCACCTACATACACTTACAATGACATATTGAGCTTCTGTGTGTATGTAGCTGTTTGTCTTTCTACCGTTTTGTCTATCCTTTTATATTACGTTTTGATTTTTCCTATTTCGTTTTGTTTTCATTAATTTTTTCATTAACAATTTGATTGATTAATTGACACTTCTTTCATTAATTACTTGGGTGTTTCATATACAAAATGTGTATGTGTGTGCGTGTCTGTTCATATGTGTCCGTGTGTGTGCGTGTGGATGTGTAGTCGTTTATTACAAATTTATAACAAATGAAAAAAATTTATACTAAATCTACCTTTCCACTCTGATTAGTTAATGTCAATTTATATCAGAAGCTGTCAATTGGTGCAACAGCAAAATACCATTAATACCAACATGCGCTTATACATTTTATTTGGAAGTTCACTTAAAATAAATGCGCAGCGTTAAATTGATGTGTACGGAAATAGTTTACCAAAAGCGAATCAAAGTGGTTGCCAAAATTGTGTATAAATAAAATTAATTAATTTTATTATTTTGTCAATATTTGTAAGAAAATAAAAGCTTTAAGTTGAAATCAAGTACACGCGATGAGTGATTGAAGGAAAAGTTACTCACATGACTGTCACCTTTGAAATTATTAAAAATTTATTTTAGAATGGCTGAAATTTTCAAAATTCGCGAAATATGTTTCTATGGCCCTGACTTGCATTGTTTTACTATAAGTGGGCCAAAACTATGAAAGCGATTAGTATCACGATAAAAAAATTGCAAAACTTTCTTATAGATTATCGTCTGACTTAAGTCAACTAAGGGCGAATTATTAAGAAAATATATTTGCATGCTTTAACCTTGAATAACATGAATATTTTTGAGAACTATTTTTTTAAAATTTTTTTAATTGTCTACAAGAAAAATAATCATAAGTTTATATTTGGTTTTAGAAAAATTAATTAGGATAAGCTTTGGAACAAGTTTACTTTAGCTGATATTCTCCAATTTTTTTTAAGGGATAAAATGGGGTTAAAAATAAATAAAATATATGAAAAAGAAAGTACCGCAGGGATCTAGTTTCAGAGACATACTTAATTTCTTTGTATAGCTTTTGTAAAAAGTTGGGAACCCCTGGGTGTAATAACAAAGATAATTTAATGGCCTTGGAAATTTAACCAATATTTTTGGCGATATGACGATTTTTCTGAAATTTTAACCAATTTTTTTAAAAAAACCTTTTATTTTTCCAACAGATGTGTCAGTGACCTATCATTTTTTATCATATTAAAAGATCTGAGTTTGTTGCCTTTAAAATGGTTTATAGTTTATTCTAAATTTTTTATTATTTACCCCCTTTTTATTTCAATCACTTATATCTTATAGTATATCAAAAACCAGCTTCGCTACCCACAGTAATTTTACATAAGAGTAGGGGTAAGCAGGCGGCCACGATCTTTAATAAAATTTTAAAGTTTTACAATGATAATCGTCTCATAATAATTGTTATTGTTGTTGTTGTTTTTTGTTGTTGTTGTTGTTGGATTTATATTGCATTTATCCATATATACATACTTTTCTTGAGCTTTCATTGAATAATATTTTTTGTTTTCCGGTAAAAAGAGGGTAAATAATTAAAAAAATAAAAACGAACTATATACCATTTTAAAGGGATCAAACTACACTTTTTTAGTGTGCTAAAAAAATTATTGCTTACCGACACATCTTTTGGGAAAAAAAAGGATTTTTAAAAAAAAATTGGTCAAAATTTCAGAAAAATTATGATGTATCCTTTATTGAAGGCCATTAAATTATCTTTCTTATGACACCCACATTTTTGATAGCCATGCAGTGGTTCCCAACTTATGATAATTTTTACAAAAGTTTTATCCGGAACTTCCGATGGCTATATCCCCAAAACTAGATTCGAGCGACACTTTTTTTTCATATTTCTTATTTTTTTTTATACCCCCTTTTACCACTTAAAAAATAAATAAAATTGATGGATGTCAGCTTAAGTAAACTTAAGCCAAAACTTTAAAATTTTCGAAAAATAATTTCTACTATTCGAACAACCAATAAAAAATTTATCAAAAGCACTTGCACTAAGTTTTTTTCAGTGCACCCTATAGGACAACACTTTGTCCAAATTTGGGGTCAATCGATTACGTTCGATTTTTGGCTAGGGACACTTGACATGAAATTCGTCATATGTATGGATTAAAGCAAAAATTTAAGCACTTACCGGCAGAGTTTCTGTCGTTCTTATAAATGCGCTGGCCTATGGGCAACATTTTAAAGCCACTGCTTTTTAAAGAAAAACCAGCAGGCATTGCAGTCCACCAGCAACCGCAATCTAATTACACTACCACTACCTCTTTAACTTTTCATTGACTTGCTGAGCAAGTGCCTTCGTTTTTCACGATTATCAACGAAGTTTTTTAATAAGTAATAGAAACATTTATAACATTTTCGATAAATTGTTTTTAAATTTTAACACTTGCTGCTTTCTTTGAGCAATGGAAAACGCATTTAATGAAATGATATTTCATTTTGCAATAGAAACTAAAGCACTACACTTGCAGCGACAGTGCCAGCTCTGCCGACGGCACTGCTTGCATTTGGATTTGCAATTCCACGCAATTTCACTCAAACATTTTGCTTAATTTATAGCACAAAACTCACGAAGACAGAAAGTTCACATTTTTTATGCACTTATTTACTTAAAAACATTAATAAAAAATAAGAAAAATAGAAAATACGCGCACCTTTTAACACAAAATTAAAACTAACTGATGACAATTCATGCTATGTGTTGCCAACTACCCAATAAGAAGAACGACTGTTGAGGTTGGTTTTGAAATGCGAACCGCGGGAAATTATCCAAAATGAGGGAATTTATTTGGCAAAGTTTTAAGTTTTTTTTTTGGTGAAAATTTAATGCTCTTACGAGATATTTAGAAACCAACTTCCAACTTCTTGCTGCGAGCGGATCAGCTATTTTTTATATCCTGATTTTAACAAAGCACCAAATAGGCATGACCATTGTAATTTTCTTTAAAATAAATAAAAACGTCATTGAAAACTCAAATCACTACAGTACTTCTGCGTTTGTTTCATCCCTCTCTTTTATTTTAAAATGTTTTATCGAATTTTATTTTTAAAAATCACATACAAACTTTTTATTTTTTTTAAACTACTTTTTTAAGGTCAAAATAAAAATTTTATTCGATTGAATAGACGCGTTTTTTCAACGCGCGTTGAAACGCACGTTGGTCTTATTAACGATGGAATTATGCTAAAGCGCGCGTTGTGGAAAACGTGCGTTAAAAAAACACTCGTGTGAACTTTGCCTTAGACGAAAAAAATTTTAATGAAATTCAGTCAGACGACTCAAGAACAAAATATATTGAAGATAATAAAATTGAACGGGAAAAAAGTTTGACAGCAATAAAGTTGGAGGAAATATATGGTGGACGTCAAAGGTTTGGCTAACATAAATATTGCGAAAAGGAATTGGACGATAAAAGAGGAAGCCAGTAGAACATTTGAACTTTCTTTCTTTGATGTTAAGCTTTTAGTCGAAAAAAATTTTGTTGAATTGTCATACCATGGCATTCCAGCTATAACGTCATCTAAGCTTTAAATTGATCAAGTTTTCTTCACTAATTTTTTTTCCGTTAAATTTTTTTTGTAGTACTAATTTTTGTTTTGTTACTTTTGGTTGTCCAACTATTTGGTCGCTGAGCTTTTGAAAATGAAAATTTTTAAACTAGTATTTTTTAATGAGAAATAAATATAATTAGAGCAAATGGTTTTGAATATATAAAATTAAGTATTTATAAAAAACTCCCGAACTTTTTTTTCATTTGGGGGTAGTTTGAGATAAATGAAAAATCTGATATTGTGCGCAACTTGTTGCCCTACCCCAAAACTGAGAAATGAACATCTGGCTGGCATTCGAAGGACTTTTGGTGTTTTTGGCTACTTTAAATGTAATAGCTTTCGGGCTACTACATACTTGGGTGCCATTTTTCTACTTTCAGTGGAATTTTAATGCAGAACTATTGCTTTTGAAATATGATTTCCAGTACTTCTCGTAGGTGTTGAAACTATGCTAACATTAATTAATCATTGAATCTATCATTAATTCATCGTGAAACTTAATTTTGATGCTAAAAAATTTATATAAGTTTAAGGCACAAAAGTTAGAGTAATCGAGTAATCGTGCTTTATCAAAATAAGTATATAAAAAATAACTGACCGCTCGCAGCACACAACTGATATTTACTTTTTATCCATCAAGTTAATCAAATTTTCTCCATAAAATTAAATCTTTACCAAATAAACTCCCTTATTTTGGATAAATTCCCGCGGTTCGCATTTCATAGCAAACCACAACAGTCGTTCTTCTTATTGGGTAGTTGGCAACACATAGCATGAATTGTCATCGTTTAGTTTTAATTTTGTGTTCAAAGGTGCGCGAATTTTCTATTTTTCTTATTTTTCATTAATGTTTTTAAGTAAATAAGTGCATAAAAAATGTGAACTTTCTGTCTTCGTGAGTTTTGTGCTATAAATTAAGCAAAATGTTTGAGTGAAATTGCATGGAATTACAAATCCAAATGCAAGCAGTGCCGTCGGCAGAGCTGGCACTGTCGCTGCAAGTGTAGTGCTTTAGTTTTCATTGCAAAATGAAATATTATTTCATTAAATGCGTTTTCAATTGCACAAAGGAAGCAACAAGTGTTAAAAGTTAAATAAGGTTTTTCGAAAATTTCTCGAGTGTTTTATTTTAGTAAAAATCGTTCGTTAAAAATCGTGAAATACGAAGGCAGTTCAGCAAATAAAAAAAATTAAAGAGGTAGTGGTAGTGTAAGTGTATTGCGGTTACTGGTCGACTGCAACGCCTGCTGGTCATGACAGTGCATGTTTGGAAATGTTGTGAAATCTACAGTGGGGTAAGTTCCTACATTTATTTTATGAGCAAAATATATTTGATCCTGCATGAGAAAGTCAACTATTTCTGTTGTCAAAACTTCTTGCAATAGAAATTAAAAGCTGCCTGGAGAATTTGCCAGATTTCGATTTATTTTATTTGAGAAAAGGATAACCTCTTTTTGGTTGGCAATTTTTTAAGAGCTCGATTTTCATTTAAGGCAAAAAAGACGCATGACAGTGTTTGAGAGAGTTTCTGTTTTAAAATCAGAGCCGGCTTTATGACCGGGAAACTCGAGTATACAGTTCATGATGTCTTTTCAAAAAATTGCAATTAAACACTTTTAAGCTGTTTTTATAAAAAAAAACGGTAAAAGAAGTAAAGAACAAAATTATTTGACGTAGTATTAAAAATCATAAATGAAAGCAGAGCCAATCAGCCATAAATGTCTAATTTTTCATCACTGCTTTTGTTTTTATTATGTGACTTGATTTCAATTTTTGAACCATGCAACTACTGGATGCATATGGTCTCGCGTGACGTACAAGCGGTTTTGCAAATGACAGCAAAGATCCAATATATTTTATTAGGTTTGTGTCTACATCTAATTGCAAAGTGCGACATCTGTTCTTCAATAGCGTACAAATCTAGCTAAGACAAAAAAATGCAATCTAATGAATTATAAAATTGACATGGAGTGGTATCCGCTAAGGTTAAGTCGACTGTCGCTTTTTTGATTTCCTTTTTTAGAAAATAATACCTAAATAGCTATCACATAAAAGCAAGCAAACAAGTTGACAATCACCTTACAAAGAGCAAAAGTGGGAATTGATTACCAACTATCACCTAAGCGGATACCACTCCTGGTTCACGCCTTTGTATGAAAATTGGATTTAAACAAAACTAATAAAACATGGCTATTGAATTCAGACAACAATTGTGTCGGATATTATCTTAAAAGTTTGTTCAATCGGGAAACGCTGGTGTCAGTTGTGCTTTTCACACATATTAAAAATTTTTAAATTCATCATAGAAGTCTGCCATTCCTAAAACTTAGCAATTTTATTTCGAAAATCATAATTCTACTGGTGTCTGTAACTCTTTACGAAGCATAGGGCCACCACAAAACTCTTTCAATGATTGCACAATCAGTAGCTGCTGCCATTCTGCAACATTGCCAAATGAGGCGATTTGGCACCGTGCGCTGTCCGTTCACTTTATGGCTAATTTTCAAAAGTTATTAACCCACAATATAACATGTAAGGATTAAATCCGAATGGCCATTTTTGCTGCCATACGGTGAAATATTAAATTTCAGAGACATATTTTTTTATTTTGGATCTATTATTTTATGTTTAAAAATATTTTACCTTTTGCACGAAGATTCGAAATATCCTTGATTCAATTGCCTGAAAAGAAAAAACAAAATTTATGTATCATTTTTCTTTTGAAGTTTGCTTTTATTTTTTAAATTAAACATTTTATTTTTGGTCTGTTTACATTTAGTAAACAAAAAGTTTTATGCCCCCTCAAGTTCAGTTAATTTGTTTAAAAAAAAATAGATACAACAGAATGGTGGTGAGAAAAATTAGACTTTTCAGTTTTTATAGGCTGCTTAATATATGATATATTAATATTCAAAAAAATATAATTCACATGAGCTGTCATGTCACTAAAAAAATAGCCAAGATACGAGCAAAAATTTCCCAAAAATAACTCAATTTATTTCTACTCAAAAAATGTCATTATTTCCTTATGTGAATTTTATGTACTTCTTCCTGTATGAGACATATTTTGAAGGATTTGGCCAGCACTAAGGAATGTGCATGTCTGAACTTCATTTACTGCAAACAAGTCTGAAAGGTTTCAAGTTAACAGCAGATCAACGAAAGAACGCATGCTGTTACTCAGAATCGATACAAATATAAATAAATTTTTAACAGGAGCAAAAGTTTTGCAGGAGCTAAATGATGTAGCTGAAACCATTACACGCTTTATTGAAAATTTATTTTTTTCCTATTGTTATTTTGAATAATGGGCTGAGTTGATGGATATGATCTGACCTGCTCACATTTTTACATTTTTTAAATGCACTGACAGTTTTCTCAATTGAAATAGTTCGTACCTTCGTAGCACATAAATTGAACGCTTAGGTCAACGATGAAGCAGCTGCAATTTTGTTGGTGTATTTTTAGTGAAAATGAAAACTGTATATAACCAAAGTAAAAAAAATAAAATTTATTCACAGAAAAAGAAGTTGTATTAAATGTTGAATGGTCCACAAAACATAATATCGTTTCCTTATGGTGGATTCAAACATATTTGTGAAAAAAGAAATTATAAAAGCAAATATAAACAGCGCACTATGAATTCAGAAAAATTATACTGGTTATCCCTCAACAATATCTTGAAATCAATCCCAATGAAAACCCATTTTTCTTTTGCCAAAAAATTAGATCTGCAACAAGTCAACCTCACATTTTGTGTGCTCAATGTTCTTAAAAATGTAAGCTTTGTTGAACAAAAGCGATGAAAATTAAATTAAACCGAACAGATTTTTAGATGAGAGAGTGACTTACAATTTTTTTTTGTAATTAGAAAGCATACGGATCAGTCTGCCAGCAAACATTTGAATGAAACCCTCAGGGTAGCAGAAAACGAGGTCGTACTGAAAACTATCGCCAGAAATTCAATACCTGAATCAAGGGAATATTGGAGCAAATTGAAGGCTTTCGCTACTGATCGTATACGTTGAAAGAGTTTTGTGGAGGCCCTATGCTCCGTGAGGAGATAAAAGACATAAAAGAGAGACAGAGAGAAAAAATAACTTGCGAAAAGGAAACGCAGCCATAGAAAAAAAAGTTTTTAGTAGAAACCATTTGTAATTCTACATAAATAAAATTTCAACATTGTTAATTAGTGAGTAAAACTGTCATTTTCCGCATATGAAAATCAAAAGACTTTCATCGTTCGCTGCGATGGCAGACTCTGCCGTTGCTATCGTTCAATGTTGCTCCTTTAAAGCAAAACAAACAGAGCACGAAATAGAAAAAGTTGCAGTCGTCAACAGAAATGCATTAGGAATAGAAACTTTTTTGAGCAAAGGAACCAATGATACTGCAGTGTACGCTTATTAAAAGTGAAATAACATGTGATGCATTTCAAAGGGTGAACTAAAAGACGAAACTATGTAGCAGTGCACGGCAGTTGCTGTTTGTTAATAACAAAAAAAAAAAATCGAAAATAGAAAAAAAAAAAAAAAGAAATTAAAAATGAAATGTACAAAATTATTTGAAACAAATGCAATTTACATGTTTTCAAGTTAGTTTTCAACCAGTTCATTAATTTTTGATTTTTTTTTTAGTTTTGTTAAAATGTCAACAAAGTACAGTTGCTGTTGTTGTTGTTGTTGTTTAGTTAGTTCGTTGTTGCATCAGTTTCAAAATTTCCCATTTTATCGTAATTAGGAGGGAAAAGCAAAACATGACAAGTTTTGAAATGTTAAACTTTTGCATTTTTCAATTAATTAGACAAGTGGAAAACTTTCCAAAAACGTGAAACAAAAACTTTTCAAATCCAATGAATGTAATGCAAAATTAGAGGAAAACGTTGAAAAAGGGATGTTGAAGGGGGGACCTTAAACTTTTACTAGCGTTGCGGTTGTTTAGCGAATGCATTTTTACTATTTCAGTTTTCATTGCGCATTCTTGAAACATTGCCAACAGCTGCTGTTGCTACCATTGTTGCTGTTGTTGTTGTCGTTGTTGCTGCTGGATGGCGTTGTTGTTGTCGTCGATGTCGTTTTAAGTGTTGCACTCTATGCCCTTTGGGGCAAAAGAAAAGCAGCAAAAAATAAACGAAAATTCCACAAAGCGGCTATGTTTGCTATTCATTAATGCCGACTAGCGCATTAAAAGCGACAATTCAACATAAAATCCATCAGTAGAAAACAACAACAACAACAACACCAAGCAATACAACAGCCTGGTTTTTATTTGTAAATTTCCATATTAAAAATAGAAAATTTTTCGCGTTGTTGTCGCTGTCGCTGGAATGTTACACTGCAAACGCTGCTCTTGGATCAACCATTTGGGCAGGAAATGTTGCCATTTATTTGACGCCGCCGTCATGTTTCCATGTCGCTGTTTTGTTTTCTTCAATTTCTGGCTGGAAATTGTTGGGGACTTACGAATACTTTGCCTGATTGTTTCTTTTTGCTTTGCTGTAGAGATTCGAAAAAGTTTTCCAAGAATGCCATCCAGTGATATTTTTAGCATATTCAGTGTCTCCCTTGTCTAGATATGTGATAGTTTTTCGAATGTATGTTGATTTTTAAATTCATCACGAATATCATTAGTTTTCACGGGAGACCTCTGAAGTTTTGATTCTTGATATTTATTAGATTTTTATTATTTGGTTTGAAGTGACAAATTATCACTAAAGTGTTCATACTTAAAAAATTATCATTTGCGGCGTTTTGAATCTTTAATAATTAACTTTTTGTTTTAAAGTTCCACTTTAAATTTCAGAAGGAATTTAGTTTTTCATTGTAGCCGCTTTGCTGATTAAATTTATCACTTTTACAAACTAAAAGATGAACGAAAAAAAAAAAATAACAAACTGACAGTTTGATTTTCTTTTCACTTGAAAGTTTATAAGGAACACTTGTTATTGAACCCACAGAAACACAGCTAAATATAAAACCGAAACAAAACATCACTGATGCATATCATTAATGCTGAAAAAGAAAAGCATAAAATACCAAGAACAGGACTAAAAAGGAAACACAGCAATAGATAAGTTTTATCTCTTCGGTTTTGAAACTAAAAGTCGCTTTGCGCAGTTAATTGTCGTTCAAAAATAAGAAGAATAAAATTGCATTCATGACGATGACACTGATGATGATATGGTTTCGATGACGATTATGATAAAAAAAATGTTTTCTGTTTGAAATGGCAGCATATTGTAATTCAGTAACACGTCACACTGCTAAGTATTCCAAGAATAGTCGTCTTTCAGCTTCAAAATGATTTTATGATTACTACAAATAATTGACTTTATTATATCTACCACGCACACAGAGTGCTATGATGCTGTAAACGACTCCGTACAATTTGTGAAGGAAACTGATCCTTCCACAATTGGCTGAAATTAAGTATCATGCAGCCTATGTCGTCATGATGAAAAGTCTATATGTCTACGATACGTAGAGCGAAAATTAAATAGAGGGCTAATTTAAACTCGTTTGAGTAATTTTTGACCACCATTTTCTAAAAGATGGCCATAGGGAATTTCAAATATGATAACATGGGATGCATCAAACTTAAATATAAGCCAATTCATCAAAGTAACTAACTCATGTAAATTTTGCGGTGTACCTTACCGCAACGCAAAGACGTAAGACTACCATACGGCCAATTACAGTGATATTGCTAAAGATGTAGGAAAAACACGTTATAAAGCCCAAATAATTAGATATATTACACAAATCAAAAATTTGTTGCCTCGAGCAACAGCTTCATGTTCACATTTAAAGTATAATCATAACAGGCTTACAAATTCTTTATTATCGGCTTAAGGGTCGCTGATGATTCCAATCAGCAATTATTGAAACTAGTATGATAAGACTTAACCAATTTTTTTGATATATTAATCTCTGTTCTGTATTTTGACTGAAAAAAGAACTTATGTTGCTATATGGCTGTACTTCAAATGCCACAAAATTATACGGAGGTTGACTATATAATCTGTGCAAAGTGATTTGTCTGGAGTCCAGCTTTTTGTCTACACAGTGATCTCTCGATTTTACTATGACTACGAATGGAGATAGCTTATGTAAACTAAGTAGTAGTTGAGCAGATGACTTCAGGAACATGATTCCTTTGAATTTTTAATAAATGGTGAGGCTACCTTTTTAAGAACTTTAATAAGTAGAATCTCAAATCGTTCGTTCTAACTTTTGAATGGTAGTGACGTGCTGTTAGATTGTTTTATATACTAAGCTCTCAGCTTTTGCCACAAGACTATGACCATGCTCTTGCGTCACCTCTGTAGCTATATTTGACATCTATATTGCGTTCTCCATAGCAATACTAAAGGGTGATTTTAGTTTCATTTGATTGTGCTTTGGATTTTGACTTTTGGGCATTATCGCTTGTCCAATCAGACTTTTTTTTACTCCGGAGCTCGTAACAGTACTGCAATCATCTGCAGGTCTCAGGATAAAACGTGTAGAATAAATGACTATTAGTGCTTGCACACGAACAAGGTGTTGCTTGGTAAAATTGCTTCACTTCTATTGAAGAGCAAAAACAATTTCTTCTATATCTTGAGAGCCATTTATCGGACATTTAAAAAAATAATATTATTTTCTTCAAAATGGTTATTCGAATTTTTTGTTTCCAATTAAATCAATCTGGTGAAAAAGTTGACTTTGAAGATTAGAAACTTTGAACGTGTTATAACAAGATCCATAAGTCTGCTAGCATTTTTAAAGAGCGATAAAGTATATAAAAAAAAAATATTGATTATAGACACACTTATGACCTAAAGATTGAAAATTGATATAAAAATATTCATTTTGGTATGTTTAAGTTACAAAAAAAAAACGGGGCTCACGTCAAAAATTTTTTAAAATTTATTGATTGAATTTATATGATCCTTGTAAGCTACCTAACAGAAGTTGGATATTAGAACATTCTACACAATAATGGGTATATTTTTCAATCAAAAAATATCTAAGAATAGGTTAAATTAAATCTAAACAAAATTTGATTTTCCTTTAAAAAAACCTTTTTATAAATTCTTTTGTAGAATATTGCAATTCTTATGAAATTTTTTATTGGTTTTTCAGTAACGGTGCTTTTTTCTTTCGAAATTCATAGTAGTTGTCCGCCTCTTTCAACATTTTGCCCCCGTTTTTCTATAGATTCTATCTTCCTAAGATAATATTAATTTAAAATATTTAGGAATATGGGTTAAAATTTTCAAATTACCTCATAAGAAACTTTTTATTTCATAGACAAATTTAAAATTTGCCACAGCATCGAATTATTTGCTCTCAATTAATACACTAAAGATAGTATCAATATTGAGACCAGTTTAAGATTAAGCTTGTTAAGGTTTCAACTATCTTAAAAACTGCCAAAAATTCATATCATGGTTGATGAACATAGACTAACGAAACCGAATCTGATCTACAATTTTTCAATATTTTCACGCTTAAGATATATAACAGAAGCAAGAAAAGGTTACCTTAAAAAAAATGGTCCTTATGTATAAAATATATGGAGCTCTAAAAAGTATGGGACCGGACCCCAACCTTTTGACCATCCTGTTTTTGCCTTGCATTTTATAACAATGCTATTTTATTGTCTACACATAGAAATGAAAATGTGTTTAATGCTGCACAATAGCCACTGGCCACTCTATTATGAGGCAATAAAACCTACGAATAACAATGAAAAGTAATAAATAAACCTAATTAAGTGTTGCCACCCCACAACCAAGTCCTGGCACATTAAAAATACATTTATAGCAAAGTATTTGCTTTTTCTTTTCCAACTCAAACTCAAATACACAAAGGTGCACACAAACGCACACACACACACATGCACACTTTCAATTCCGAATACGGATAGAATAAAAGCTGCGCATTTGAAGTGCCTTCAACGCATTGCAAAAAACGCACACGTCCGCGCACACATGAGATATCATCGATGACGCCAATAATGATGATCATAATGATGATTGCTCCATTGATTCTAGTTTGTTTGTATTTCGACCTACGTCCCCACATCATTATCCCCGAACGCGTTTCATCGATAAGAAGCAAGAAACGCAAAGAAATATCAATTTTCGTTAATTTTGCAACTTTATGATCCAATCGCGTTTTTATGCTGAATTGTGAATGTTTTCGCATAAATTCCAAAAATTGGATTCCTTAACGAGTCCTTTACGTTTTCTTCGATAGCAATTCAAACCGAATGCATCCCATTCTTTTAATCCATTGAAGGACGATGATGACGACGACGAGGAGAGATGCCTTTTGTTTGTAAAAGTGATTTTATTTATTGTAACGTTGAATGGTTTTTCCAATGAATTTTTCTCTTACCCAACTCAACTAAAGTCAACGATGAAGAAGTTGAGTTTGATGGCAATGGCAATGGCGATGGCGATGGCGATGACGATAACAAGAAAATGGTTGAAAATCAAAGAAAAACAAAAACAAAAGATAAAATTTCATACAAGGAAAGAAAAAACTTAAGATGTCGATAGTAGAAATGTCGAACGCACTGAATCTACGTAAGTATGAAACCAAAAATAAAACAAATAAAAATCATAATAATAGTATGTACGATAGATAAATAGAAAAAAAGGCAAATACAATAACAACAAAACAATAATAATATAAGAAACCACAGCAACAGTAAGGATATCGTGCAGCATGCGTTTTTTGATTCCATTGTGTATTTATTGATATAAATAGTTGTCAATGCCTTGGTTTTTTTCTTTCACTCACATTTACTACTGATAGGGGTTAGACAAGTGCCCAAGTAGAAATGTCTTATGTCAAAGTTACTGGGAGAAATATTGTGATATATTGCCAAAGAGCAATTAAAGAACTATCATCGTCTTAAGAAAAAAACAAACGAAATTGGATAAGATTTTTTGTTGCTTGGATTGCCAGAACACACTTTAAATATTTCTATTAAATAATTAAAAATCCACATACATTTTCCTGGGAAAAACTGATGTCAATGAGCATTTTCTTATAATCAAAATAAAAAGTTGAAATTTGCATATCTACTGTTTGTTGTTTTTTGAAATCGAATCAATCTGAAGTTGTATATTCCTTATATTTTCAACATTTTTCATATACTACCAGACGTATTTTGATCCGATTTTCAACAGCATCAAAAGAAATTTATAGGAATGTATATTAAGGCGCTACAAATAATTTAATCGGAAATGCGTATAGCGAGACCAAAAATGAATTTCGACCAATAGAATTTTCCAAAATAGGTGTATATCTTAACTGTACTGTATGAAATTGCTAAAATTGGGTTAGCTTGTAACGCTTTGGCACAAAATATGATGATCCGACTGTAATAATTTTTTTTTTCAAACAACATGTTTATGCTAAGGAACGTTATTGCATACTTATAGTTTAGATATTTTAAGATAAGTATCGTTTTTTTAGGATTAAGTTTTTACAAAATCACACACATACAAATTTTCATCCACTTTTTCGTTGTTTATGCTAATCCTAATTACTGAACTCTGTGTTGTCTTAATATGTTAAAACTCTTCTAATTAAAAAGTTATCGGAGAAAGTTGGAACAGAAAGAAGTACTGGAATGAGCAGTTCGAATTCGTACACTCCAAACATATTTAGATGTAAAATCTTAAAGCTATTGTCAAAAGTGAGGAAAGTAGAAGTTGCGTTAGAAGAACAAAGACAACTTACTTAGGAGTAGAAAAAAACATTAGATGCCAAGCTATGGGAAAAAATTACACTTAAAATTGAAGAGGCAACACAGTAGTCAAATATGAACGAAGCGTGGGATAAGATTAAGGAAAATATTATATAACAGACAAACATGCGAACGAAGCTAATAATATCTAATAAATTATGCGAAACTTATATGCATATACGGACATGGAAAATAAGTGATTCTTAAAATGTTTGGAAATAACTAAAATGTTTTTGTTTTAAATTTTTTCTGCAATGCAGATATGCTAATTTCGCACAGAGTATCTTATAAACATGAACACATTGAGATCTACAAATATATCTACCTAACTAACTATAATCGTAACTATAAACAAATTGTGATTCAACGTTCTATATCAACAAAATAAGCAGCCAAGGGATACATTTTAATGGTGCTGGTCAATGCAAAAAAAAAAAAATGGGGACGAGTTGTTGAGCCACATAGTGCTTACAAATATATTACATTCCAATAGGTTGTTGTTGTTGTTAGTGATGTTGCCAACTTTCTTAATGTTGCCACTTAAAATGTATTAAGCTTTTTCTTCTACTTTCTCAATTCCCCTTAGTCTCTAAAGGATCTCATCTTTCGTCGCCTTATAATATATCAACAATAAATTGAGGGTCACATGAATTTACCAAATGTAAGGGAAACCAAACCAAAGCAAAAAAAAAAAAATATCGAGAAATAGAAACTCCATTCCTCAAGATTTTAGTTCAAACCGTACGTAAAACAACAAAAGATTTCATTATGTATGTGGGCCATGAAGGCTGCAAAGAAATTTGGTTTAACACTCTAGTTGTTTTTGTTGTTGTTATAAGCGGCTGTTGTTGTTGTTGTTGTTGTTGTTGTTGTTGTTGATAATAAGGTAAAATAGCATAGAAAAGTTTTTATGAGGTGGAAAATTACAATGAAAAACTTTGCGACATAAGATGCCGGTTGTTGTTGCTGTTGATTTTATTTGTCGTGAAGTTGTGAAAAAAATGGGCGGAATATTTCGGGGATTGAAACATATGAAGGGTGTGACAGTTGCCATGTAGAAATTAATTGGCAAGATAAGTTTTTAGCGACTTTTGTTTTCTTCGTTTCTTTCTGTGAAGTAGTTTTTTTAAGACTTAAAGATTATTCTATGTCAATGTAGCGTAGACAGCATTTTTCAGCGCTGCAAGTCCTTGTTAGTCTTAAAATCTTGTAAATTTTCTTCTGAGAACTGAGCAAGTTTTTTTTAAAGCTTAGAAGATAAAGTTCCTCATGAAGAGTCGCATAAAAATCAAAAACACAAACTTTTAAATATGACATTAACACAATAAATCATATTTTCAACAACAAAACTTACTTACCTGCTGTTAAACGAAAAATTAATGTGCGCCTTAGCATATGCTGCATTATTTTTACCTTTGGTATTAATAACAATTTCTAATGAATTTCACATGGGAGCAAATATAAAGTGCTTCACCATGGTGAAGTTGGAAGGCTGGTTGTCGCGCTTGTTTTATTAATTACGACTCGTAACGCAAAAGAAAACCACAGACGCACAACCAAATGAAAGGTTTCCCCATGAAATTATGTTGTCACTTTATTTGTTTTAATTTCGAATTGCGTCTTTTGTGGTTTCACACAATCAGTCAAAATTATACGCATACCCGAAATGAAGTTTTTTGTTTTCGACAATAGAAAACTCTTGCAAGAATAACTGAAAACCTACATAAATTAATTTTTGTAGAGATGAAATTGAAAACTCATATGTTAAAGAAATAAAATTTTAAGAACTCAAGTAGTGAAAAGTAATTAAATTAAATAAATGATGCTCAAGTGTAAAGAAATAAATTGAATGATCGATTAGACAACCTATTTAACACTTATGTTTAGTTGGCAACCCTTTTTTGACACACTTAAATGCGCTTTAATTTATGAATATGCACTTTCAATTCCATTTTCTTTTTCATTCACAAAACCACAAGCAAAGTGTGCACCAAACGCCGTTTAACGACTCCCCCAATTCTGTAATGCCAGCATCATGTGCTAACCATGTGCATGTGGCATGTTCTTGCTGCACTAACTGCAAAAAAAGGGTTGTTGCTGTGTTTCAATACTATTTAATTTCAAACTGAAACCAGGGACAATTTAGCCTGAACCTGAGGTTCTTATTAGTTTTGAGTTGTCAAACGTCAGTAGTCAGTTTACTGTAGTGGCAGCTGTCAATTTTCATTTTACCATTTTTGACTTTTTCGTATGTGTGTGCGAGTGTGTGGGAAAAACATGTGTTTTTAACGAAACTTTAAGAAATAGAAAAAAAAAAATCAACCCCTATTTAAAAGCAAGTCAAATTTGTAAAAGCCACATTTTTTTTTTCGTCAGCTATATCTGACGCCTTTTCAGCAGCATCATTCAATGCCATAACTGCTGTCACGTAGCTGTCAAATTTAAGTATGTAATTTTTCTGTAGTATGCTACATTATTGTTCTTGTTGCTTTTGTTGTTGTTGTTGTTGTTGCTGCTGTTACTGTAAATTTCCGCCTAATTTGGCAGTTATTGATGACATTTTTGTAGGGCCTGCAAAAAAAAAATGTCTACAAGGATACACAAAAGATTTGATAAAACTTAATGGGGGAGAAATGATGAGAAATTGGGAAGGAAGTGATTGGATAATTTTTTTGAGTGTAACCTAAGGGCATACTTAAATGTTTCTCTATTTTGTTAGGATATGATGCGCCAAATATATGCGATGTTTTTCATTATAGATTTCTATAAAGCAAATTGGTTTCTTATCAAAAATTTATATTTTTAAAACGTAATTGGGTTATTTTTTTATAAAAGCTATCTTATATGAAGACACAAAAATATGTTATTGCTTTTGTGTCGACATGTTGACCTCAGATATTTGACTATATTATCCATACTTAAAGTTATAGCATTCACTAAGCTCTTCATGTACGCAACCATCTCAGTTTTACGGTGATTTGTTGACAACACTAGATAAAACCAATATCAATCGCTATCTGTAGCCTTTCTCAAATGGTGTACACAAACTTTCCATGGACTTTTCGTAAATTAATTTGATATAGCTTTCCAACACTTCAATTTCTCTGAATCTGACTCTGTCTTCTCACAAAAGGTCCGCATTACGTTCATCTTGCTTTATAACCTTTCCTGTTGAAAGGATCATTTAGTGATTTTACTTTACTGAACGGTTTTCTGAATTCTTTCCTTAACTTATTCAGCCTACCCTTAAGCAATAATTTTATAGTGGCTCTTTAAAATTAGGTTAGAATTAAATACAAATGTTTATGGTTAGCCTATGAAATTTAAGTTTAAAATTTAACAAATTTTTGGGAGGTACATATGGGTTACCAGCAGACCACTAGACAAGGCAAAGACGTTCAGAAATATTTTAACTTTTTACACTTAAATGTTTTCGAACCTTTAATGTGTTTTTTTTTCGAGGCTTTCGAAATTGATGGGAAAGAAAAAAAGTGGGAACCAATACCTAAATCAAGTTCATTTACATAAAAATGACCTGAAGTCGTGGACGCTTATAAATTTTCGATGGCAACGAATAATAGTTTTAATAACAATATCTCTATATTTCGAAAAACAAACATTAGAGAAATCGCACTTCACTCAAGTACACTGAAATCTTGAGGAACAGAGCAATTTGTTTCCGAATTCTAGCTTTTTACCACGAACTATTTTTTTAATGGGGATAAAGTTTGTCAAAAATAAATCAGATTTTCGATTTTTTGAATCACCTCAACGTATTATGTATGTGCAAAAATATTCAATTGATTTTCAATTCACAACTTGACCTTAATAAGGTAGCACTCTGGTAATTGATATTTTTGTTCAAAGAGAATTATTGTTAAATTCTATACATTATAAAATAAATCATGTTCAAGTTTCAAAAAGTACATGACCATTTTGATTCATATGTATGTATGTATGTATACAAAAAAAAAAAAAAACAAAAAATACGTATGTATGTTTGTCTGAAATAATTTGGAAAATTTCGAAGTAAATTCATACATATGAAAGCAAAGTAGTTGCCAAGAATGGAATTTCAATTGGCTCAGACGAAAACAGATAATTGAATTGCAGCAGCAGGTGACGTGAAGTGAGGTATGTTGATAGTTAGTTAGTATGACTGTGCGTTGTTATTTCGTTGGCAGATTGTGACTGACTGGCAAATTTATATGTTGTCCATAAAAATTTCCACTCATCCATAAATTATAAAATAAAATCAAATGCCAGCTGGACTTTCAATTTGAATTTTCCAATATGTATACGTAGTTCATTTAATTATATATATATTCGGGTGGCTTTTTATGCCTTTGATATTTGAAAATTAAAAAAAAGAATAATTACTTCCAATAGTGAATAGAGTTTTTATTAAAATTGATACATCAATTCCTTCCATTCACTTTTTTACGATTATTTTATGTAAATGTTGCCCGCGGCTACGTCTGATGTGGTTCATTCGTAAGCTCCAATTTTGGGTTAATTTTTCCAGCATTTCTGTTGGTATCTCACCAATGGAAGCTGAAATGTTGTCTTTCAGGGCTGCAATTGTTGCTGGCTTTTCCCTGTACACGTTAAATGCATTAGACTAACACGAAAATTCACTTTTTTGAAAATCATTTGCGAAAATGCAAAAAGATTGGATTCTACTGAACTCTTTCAGATTTGGAAATAAAAACTTACCAAATTGACTGCGCATACTACGACTCAGCCACTGAATCAATTTATTTTCAAGTAATATTATCATAACGTAGTTTCGTTTACTGATTGTAAAGCTGTGGTTCATTTTTGGCTATCAGGTCAGGTATGAGCCCAGTGCAAATCTGAATAATTTAAAGAACAACTTGTACTGCTATCTGAAAACTCGGAATCAAGGAGTGAAAACAGATTGGTTTGTTCGAAACAGTCTTACAATGTAGTTACGCACAACGTAAACTATTGTGTAGCCTACATATCTGCTCGCCTTTGCTATCCACCGCAAAGCGCTGCCGTTTACTCGTTGTGGCCACCATTTAAACTCAGCAAACACCAGAACATCACATCTCAAAACAAACTAGTAAAGGTGTTATCTTCGGCCAGGCCGAAACTCACATACCCTACACTACATTAAAAAGTAGTTTTTAAATAAATGTTAAAAAAATGATGATGAGGTTGAATAAGTCGAAAATAATGTAAAAAGGTTCAAAAATGTTGGAAAGCGTTGGAAAAAACTGAAAATGTCAAAAGAATATGGGAAATGTTGAAAAAAATAGAATAGAAATGAAATATGTCACGCCCAATCCTATAATTCCGCCAACTTTTGTTTCAATAAATGATATTCGTGATTAACATGATCAAACCAAATTTTAGCACAATATCTTGTAGAGTTTGTGATATGTGCCGTAATTATTCCTAAAATTTAGGGCGGTGACAGACCCACTGGTGCAATCCACACCGATTTTGATCTAGAAATAGCTTTTTATAAAAAAACTTCTTACACCAAATTTCACTATGAATGCTCATATATTTCGATAGTTATGCCACTTAAGGTATTTTAATTGTACGGGAGGTGCCACGCCCACTGTTGCTATTTGAAAAGCTTTTGATTCATATATACCTATTACCCAGTAAACCACTTACATCAAATTCCAGATCGATTGCTCCAATAGTTCACTTAAAATAGCTCTTACAACTTTATGTGAATGAGGGAGGTGCCACGCCCACTGATGCAATCTTGTCAAGTTTCATTTAATTCTAAAGCTTATAGTAACCGACACCTCTACACAAAATTTTATGAAGATTACTCTCATAGCACACTATCTATAGCATTAAACGTATTTCGCTTATATGGGAGGTGCCACACCCACTGGTGCAATTGTGCCAAAATTTTGCAAGAAAACACCTTTTAGCAAGTGTATCCGCCATATAAAATTTCATAACGATTGCGTTGTTATTTATTTTTTATGACGTTTATAAATATTGTAGGCTACGCCACGCCCTTAAAATAAATTTTTTAGTATATTGACGTGGCTTGTATTGTTGACTACTTTCAGTGGTATCATCCCTAAAATTTTAATGAATATCGTATGTGCCAATTTGGAGTTATACGAAATCCAATTTTTTAATTATTAAGAAATCCCACACCCACTTTTACAATTCCGCCCACTTTATGCGCAATTCAAAATTCACAAGATCTGTATCCGTGTACCAAATTTCATCACAATATCTTGCATAGTTTACAAGTAATGGTGTCATACAACTTAAAATTTAGGGCTGTGCCACGCCTATTTAAGAGCCTTCGCAAACTTAAGACCTAGCCTAATCTTAATGTTGTTCTCATATTTACCAAATTACCAATTTTGATCAAAATCGCAGCAACTTTTTTTCAAAATTGACTTGGGTATATTTACATAGAGTATTGGCGGAAGGCGTGGCTGTGAACCGATTTCGCCCATTTTTATATGCCAGCAGCTTGCAAGAAGGTGCGAACTGTGTGCCAAATTTCATTGAATCAGCTTGCTTACTTTTCGCGTAAACCTGATTTCAACAGACAGACAGACAGACAGACAGACAGACAGACAGACAGACAGACAGACAGACAGACAGACAGACGGACATAGCTATATCGACTCAGGTGGTGACGCTGATCAAGAATATATATACTTTTCCATACCTGGCACGCCCCCTCCTATGCGTTACAAACGGAATGACAAAGTGAATATACCCTCTGTGTAGGGTATAAAAATGTCTATGTGGTACCACAGGATGGCAATTCATATTAGCTATTATTTGCAAACTTAAAAAAAAAATGATGTGTGAGCATAACAGTATAACGTTATTCAATAAAGAATAATACTAAGCAAATTTATTAAATTGGAAAAGTATCGAATAAGATGGATAATATACTCGATACATGTTTCTCGGTATAAGCATATATGTTAAGAAAGTCAGAAAAAGTATAAATAAGAAAAAATAGCTTATAAAAGGTGGAAAAATATTTATTAAGTCAAAAAATGGCAACAGGTCGAAAAATGTTACAAAAGCCGAAAATTGTTGAATTCTGAAATTTCGAGATTTTTTGAACGTGTTTGTAAATGTCGAATTAAGTTGATAATGTCCGAAACATGATGGAAAAGTCGAAAAACTATAGAAAAGTTGAAACATGTATGTGTCAAAATGGAAATGGAATCAAAGACGTTTTGACCAAATCGTAAATTAAAATCTGTCTTTCATTTTTCTGCTTTCTTTGTTTTTTCCATATGAATTGAAATGGGAAGCAATTTAATTGCGCCCGTTTGCAGGTTTGATTTAAGAATTTGAAATTTTGGGTGAATTTCCTTCAAACCCGATTCTATAATGTGGGATTATAGGACCGCAAATTAAAAAAAAATAACTCTCTTCGGGTGTATTTTTTCCGCAGTATCACCCATACGAAAAATGTCAGCGTATTTGGACAACAGTGGTTGGTATCTCCCGTACAACTTAAATGCCTAAAACGCTATATATTGTCACCTAAGTCATACTTTTCACATGTCTCAACATGTCGGTTTAACGTAAAATTTCAAGGAAATCGATCTCAAATTGTGTCCACGCCGCTTAGAGGTTTGACCTAAGAAGCTCAAAATTGACAACTATTTTTAAACATAGACTAAAAAAAATTAAAATTCATCTACAAAATTATCAAAAGAGGCACCTTAAAGTATATGTATGCATAGGTGTATCTATGTGTGAATAGTTCAGTTTCATGCATGTATGCGCATATCTATTATGTGCAAATTGACATTGAGTTTTGACAGATGTTTGGCATTACTATTCAAAATTATGCGTATATTTTAGACAGCTCTCATGATTTATGTTGAAGACCAAATAAGTGAGTGAAAATTCTAAACTTAAATAAGTTGGAATTTTGTAAAATGTGCCTTTATAGTTGAATAAATATCGGATAGTATGTATGCGTGTATTTGGGTGGACCTAATTAACAGTTTAATAAAAGTTCTGTCCAGTGCTAATTTATAATATTTTATGCAAAGAAGGCAGTAATATACTTTGAAAACGTCAGTGCTCGCGCTTGTCAAAAATTGTCACGTCATGGCACTGTTGACCTTAGGAGCCTACAAAAACCACAAAACCTCATCAGGGTCATTAAACATTTCTTCTTTAAAATAAATTTACTCTTTAATATTTCAATGGAAATAAGGTACACCCCAAAATACGTAGTATGTGGGTCTAACATTTTAATTGACAGCTGGAAAAAAAAGAAAACAAACAAAACAGCAAGAAATCAAAATTTGGCTGAAATGCCATAGAAATTCTTTACTCAGTCAAGCTTTTTGTACACATTTTAACTTGAATTTTGAGTTCTATTAATGTGTTTCTTTTGTTGCTTTTTTTTTGTATTTGCTTTAAATTTATCGCGCATCACTTTCAACGTATTAATAATTCAAACAAATTTGCAAGCATAACACCGTCCTACCGTCCATTAATCAACGGTGGCGCATAAGTTAAGAAAAAAAGCGAAGACGACGCCTCTGACAGGTATTACACCAATTACCAAAATATTCCCACACTTGCACATACACACACACACACCTAGACAGGCAATTTAATCACTGTTTGTCAGCGCAATAAATCTCAGCACCGCGCGGATAACGTTTTGCAGCATTGCGTTGAAATTGAAACGCAAACAACAGGAGAACAACAGTAGAACAAATCGTTTGTTCTTTGAAATATTTAAATTTCATTGCATAATTTATGGCGCCTGCTCAACAGTAACAGCAAAAGCCGTACATAGTGGCAAAAATGCGTAGCTTTAATGAAATATTTGAAAAAAAAAAGAGAAAGAAATCAAGCATCCCAATTAATCATGCGGCAACATTAGAAACAAAAAAAAAGTTCTGACAACAGCAGCAGGACAAAAAATTTAAAAATATGTGCAAGGTGGAAAACAACATAAAAATGTCAACTTCATTAGGAAAATTTGGTTGCGAAAAAATTGTCGCTTTGTGTGGTAAGGACCATAATTTTGTTATATTTATGCTGGTTTCAACATTAGCATAAGGGTGATTTTGAAAAAAAAAAAATTAAATAAATAAATTTGAAGAATGGCAACTCGTGTTTTATTTTTGCAGCCACAGCTTTTTGTAAGGTTTCGAGACTTTTTTCCACGTAAGAAAATATTAATTAATTTATTTTCAGTAGCAGGCGTAAAAACAGAGCATATGTTGTGGGTGCTTTTGATGATATACAATTACCGCACTTTTCAGTGAGACGCTTAAAGCTATTTATTGAATGTGATAGAAAAGTATGCGTAACAAAGTAAATGCAATTTAATGAAAATATTCATAGAAATGTCAATAATAGTATGTTATTAAAGAATCAATTAAATTGCTGGCGTATCAAACTTTTCCCTTTGTATAATTTGTGGTTTCGAGCAAAGTTAACGTTCATAGAATTGCACTGAAATTGCTTACTGAGCTTTCTGTATAGTACAGTGTTATAACACAGAATAAAAATTAGTACGAAAAACGGCTAAAACTAGTCTCATACATTGTTTAATAGCCTTTGAGCCAATGAGTGAGGACATCAAATCAATATCGGATTTAGAAATTCTCACTCATCTGCTCAAAGGTCACTGATGATTCCATTTAGCAATGCGTGAAACTAGTATTATTAGTTTAAGCCGTTTTTTTATATTTTGTTGTTTTTGTATTTTTGTTTTGTGTTCCACACACCGCACTGTACAGTAAGCTGAGTAAAATAATTAGCAATTATCTTTTGTTTCGATACAATACAAAACAAATACATACTCTTTTGTTCATACCGTTCACACGTTATCTAAATGCTTTATAGTTTCCTTTACAATAACACATTAAAGAGAGAGATAGATAATGCGTTTTAAGACACTAATTGTTGTTTCAATAATACAATAAGAATACACTTAAAATAATGAATTTGGCGACTATAATGTACTTTTGTATGGGGAAATTTTGTAGCAGCACTTCAATGAAAATAAGTCGGTATATACAATTTAATTGCATATTAATTATCTAACAATTTGAAACTTCACACTTGCAACTTTACACATAAATTTATTGATTTCCCTTCCTCCATTTTCTCATATCGATGAATGATAAACAAGCAGAAAAGTGTTTTACATATCACATGATCATTATGTCCACTACTACTGCTGCAATGAAACAACTTCATTAGGAGCATGTTGTCTTAACAAAACTTCTATTAAAATTGTGCTATAAATAATAAAAATATCCACCTTTTAGCCAAAATTATTTTTTTTTTTTGCGTACAAAGTGTCGTATCACAAAAAAGTCGCAATGAAATGTTTATGAAACTTAGCGTATAATCCTTATACTAATTTCAAATGAATTGAAAGAAAATTGTCTTACCCACACAGGGCGGTCTATCTAAGGTTGAAATTTGAACTAACTACTGGTTTTTTTCAGTGTGGTAGCTTAAAAGTCATTTGTATTCTGACAGAAAGTGGGTTTTATATGAATCTGCAATTAAGGAAATGGGATACACTTTAACAACGTTGAGAAGTAAAGAAATGCACTTGAAAAATGGTGAATGTTCTCCTGAAACTCTAAGAAAATGATGCTCCAGCTTCAGTAGAAAGGAAGCAGCTTTTACGCAAGTTATGGATGAATTTTTGAGGCGTGTGCACGAAACTGGATAAAACAACACGTTCTCGTACCTTCACAGTGCACACAGCCGGAAATGTTGCTGCTGTTGCTCAGAGTGTGCAAGTTATCATTGGACCATTTTTCTTCGAAGATGAGGAAGAAAGTGAATGGTGAGCGCTACCACGCAATGATAACTGATTAGTTGTGCCCTAGTTTTGAAAATATAGACTTCAACAACATTTGGTTTCAGCATAATGGAGCGCCGTGTCACACAAGCCAAGCAGCAGTCGCCAGTACTATGTTGAGTATTAATTTATATCAAAAATTGATACACAAAAACCTTTAAAAGATTTTGACTTTAATCTACGAGGTTAATTGAAATTGTTCTCTATATAATTGCATCCACATGGAATGAGTTTGCGTTTCGATTTGAATTTGAAATTTTGCAAAATACACTTGCATTTACATACAGCATACCTACATCCATATGTGTGTACATATATAAATGAAAATTTGTAAGTTTAATAGAAAGCCTATGTTAAATTTCAGTAATTCATATACATATGTAGCTGTATGCTCAAAACCAATGAATAACATTATTTTATTGCTAATATACTATGTGAAATTTGCGTTTTCAAAGACTCTTGGGTAGCATTGAATAAAATTAATAATAATTCTAGAAACCTAATAAATATGCATTAATCAACATTTCTCGGGTATGCTATTTGAGCAAAGTTTGCAGCATATGGACGTAAGCAAAGGCTTATCCATAAATAACTCACAAAACATTTAACTTTGTTGAAATGACATCAGGTGTTGCTTATGCATTGCATACAAATAAATTCCAAATAACTTAAGCGTGGTAGAATTTCCCAATATTAATTGTAGAATTAAGTTAAACTTTCATAAGAATAAAGATTTTGTTGAATGCATATATGTATGTATCCTTTGTAAAATTAGAACATGTGCTTGTCAAAGCTATTTATGCATTGCTAAAATCACTGAAATAACTTCTAAGGACCTGTATGAAAATTAACTAATCACAAAACAAATATAAAAAATAGCTAGAATGCTATTTTTAGCTTCACCATAATTTTAACACCCTGCACCGTTTTGTCGGCAGCAGTGCGCAAGAAAGTCCTAAATTTATTTTTTTGCAAATTGTATTTTTTCGGTTTTGTGGAAAAAATACGATGGAGACTTTCTTCTGAGCATCAACTAAATGCCATATTTGATTAAATTAGTAACCGTAGTTTAAATGCTCTCCACATATATATCCTGTGTAAAAGGTATGCTAAGATAACAAAATTGTAGCTTGCCAAATTTTGAGCAAAACAAATTTTAAATTTTTTTTGACATATCAGAAATTCAACCAAATAGAATTGAAAAGGGTATTTTGATATCAAAGAATTATCTTTACGTATGTATGTGTATGTGTTTGTATATGCATTTTAATTGAAATTGAAAAGTGTTACGGTTGAATGAAGAACGCAAGCAATATCTACATAGTGTAGGTGACTGCGTGTGCCTACAGACACAAAACGCCACAAGGCAATAGCATAGAAAATTATGGAAATTGCTGCGACTGATGAATGAATGAATGAATCTTAGGCAAAATGTCCTCAATACATGTGAAAGTATTTTGTCTGTGTGCGTTTGTGTTCTACCTACGTCAGCTCAGTCGCGACATGCCTCGCTTTGGCATTGAATGAACGAAAAGGTCCTTTGAATAAATTAATGTCAAAAACGATTTTGCTTGTGATTTTGATTGATGATTGCCATCATTAATTTCGTCGTTGGAGTCATGAAGTTGCTCTTACAATTCAATGCATATGAAAATATTTTATGTACATACATTCTTTGTTTATCTATCTCCCTCACACTATTGTGTGCGCATTCGTTTTTGGCATTTTCTAATTTGTTGTCTGTTGGTGATTGCCGAAATGAGTGCTCATGTATTTTGTCCATGGTATATAAAACTGTCTACATACGCAGCTTTTTGCATTACACTTGTGCTCGTATTCATGTGTGATCCTTATATGCGTGTGTTTGTATGGGTTTTAGTGTTGATTGGATTTTAGTAGCTGCTATTTATTTTTCAGGTCAAAACACTGTTCAATTTATTTGGTTTTTAATTTTGACATAGTTGCTTTCGTGTCCTTTTAAAACATGCACTGGGTTTTGAAAAATGATTACCGACTTTTTTACTTATTGTTTCATTTAGCATTTTGATTAAATAGAATGGAAAAAATATTGTGCAAATAATAAGAGCAAAGCTGGCCCAAATTTATGGGCCACAAAATATTTGTCAACATATTTAAGTCTTAAATGAAGCCAGTGGCTGTCTGTTTGTGCCAAATCTAATTGATGGTTTACCACAAAATTCTGTTGAATGACAATTTATCGAGTTTTACTTATTCCTTTATTTGCGTTAGGAATACGCTTAAATGATGTAGGTTCATTATATACATACATATATATGAGAGTACATATTCATGAAAAGCTTTTGAATTCTATTTAATTTAAGACATTTATGATTTTTTTTCTTAAGTTATGAATTTATTTTTTTTTTTTAAATTTCCAGTTAAATTTAAAAAGAAAAAAATATTTTCATACGCTTAATTTATATTTTGTATAGCTGTTTCCAGTGATAATATTTCGCTTTTGTGAATTATGAAACCCAAATTCTGTTCTTGAGCAGTATAAAAATGAGTACGAGTTGGACAAAAGTTTGTGAAATTTTTAATCACATGCGTGTGCTTAGGCTTTTCTGTTGATTTTTACGCTTGGGATTTTTAATTCAAGCATTAAAAAAAGTAAATTAATATGAGACAGCTTATTTTCAAGGTCTACCTATCTCAAGGCTTTTAAATAAATTTGTTTCATTTAATTGAAACTCTAAGGAACATACTTTTCATATGTAACTATGAGTACTTTTTTTGCATATTGAAAAATATAACTTCAGATGAACTGTCGGTATATGTAACACCCGTTTGAAAATGCTTCTTTTTATTAGTTTATATGTACAACGCGTTGTTCATTTTAGTTTAGGAACAAAATTAGTGTTTACAGTGAAGAGAAACATTTTTGATTTGAGTTTGAAAGGAATCGACACTAATTTAAAAAAATTCAAAGAAGTGAAGTGTTTAATGCAAAATAAAAAAGTAGGATTTCAAATACTTAGCAACGTCAAAGTGATATTTGTAGTTGTTTATGATTGAAGTAAAGTTCAAAAATGTTATTTAAGCTAAACAATAGACAGAAGAAAGGTAGTATTTACTATTTTCAACTTAAAAACTTATAGCTTTAAATCAGTAAGTAAATTTTTAAATTTCCAGTATCGATCTCTTTGAATGAAGTCTTAACATAAAAAAGAGTTTTTCCTTTTTTAATACAGCATGTGATACAATAAATGTCAGCATCTTAAAACTGTTCGCAGACTCATACTAAGGTATGGAATATTACGAAAAATGATAGTAGGTTAAGATTTTTTTCAAAAACTCCATGATTATATCCCTATCCGTACTTTTGCAAAGCTTTACTTTCCAAGATCATTTACTGGATTTTAATGGTTTTAATTTGAGAAGATAAAAAACCTCATAGATTAGTTCCTTAAGTAACTGTGGCAAGCAATGTAACAAAAGCTCTTCAAGATAATAACAATTAAAAAGAGATAGCACTGAAATAACGGCAAAGAATTATGAAAACAAAAGTGGTCAAACCTTGAAATATCCGATTTTATTGATTTTTTTTTTTGGAATTGGCATATGACTAATGATATAACGACTCACCATAAATCATTCAAGCATCGATAATTTCATTTCAAAAATTATGAATAATGAAAGATAATATTTTTGAATAATACTTGTTAACAGACTCCCGTTTTTACTTTTGATTTGTCAACTTTGTCTGAATTTGTTGCCAGCCATTATTTCGTAAACGGTGCTAAAATTTTTGCGGCTTGTTGAGCTCTGGGCGCGAGGTTGTTGTAAATCTCTCAAATGCCGTTTTTGCAGGAGGCTTTTACTGCTTTATATAAAGCGTCATACACTTGTGCGGTGTCTTACGACTGGTCTCTTATTCAGTCTTTCGAGCGTTTTACAGCTTCAAAGGTCTCCAAATTATCGTTGCTTATCTATGGTTTTCTGCTCCGTAGACCAAAGCAAAGTACGGTTTCTTTCGCTGTTATAAATGACGACTTGATGTTTAACATTTAGATTCAACTGAGTTCCGGAGGTTAGTGTCACTGTTTATATATATGTACGGTGAACTTTTTAGTCGTTGCGTGGTTCTGTGAAATATATGCTATGTTGAGTCGCTACAACAGAACTTGTGGCTTGTAGTAATTAAAATTTTTTGATATTTTCGATATCATTTTTCGTGTTTAACTTTAATGTTTCTAGATCCATACATACATATAGCAAAATCAAAATCCATTTAAATCATTCCA
This sequence comes from Meiosimyza decipiens, assembly GCA_963680825.1. Lineage (NCBI taxonomy): Eukaryota > Metazoa > Arthropoda > Insecta > Diptera > Lauxaniidae > Meiosimyza > Meiosimyza decipiens. The sequence goes on from OY804259.1 coordinate 76,844,418, forward strand.
AATCCATTTATATCACATTTGTATTTTTGCTTTAATTAAATCACCCTGTAAGACATTTTTATCACTATTTTAGTAAAATACTTAATCATGAACATTGGAATTTCGAATTTTTTAAAATATATCAACAAATTCTCTTTTTAATATTCATTATTACATATCAAACATGTGGAAGTAGTGTGCTATCCTTGTCACTAGCACTTAATAATTTTTTTGACTAATTATTAAAATTTAATAAAAGTATATCCTCTCGCTTAATTCCTTAATTTTTGTATAATAACTACCTCTTTTGAGAAAATTTTTGACTATTGTGTTAGCGGAATATTTTACTTCCACCACATTAAATTAAGAAAATTGAAAATTTTTTTTGATATCACTAAATTTAGTGAACAATTAATTTTTCACTGTCAAAACTTTTTTTTCCTTAAAGAGAGTGAAAAATTTTACTAATATCAAATTTATAAGTAACAGAGGAAACATATATCATTACCACTATCTTAAGTGAAACTATGTGCACTATGTATAACGTGCACTACTGTCTTAACATCTGCTCTAAATTATATACTATTTATAACTTATAACTAAACCTCTACTGACAGTTTAAAAGCCTAGTACTTAAGCTGGTAATTTTTTGTTCACATTTGATATGCTTAAAGGCGAGTAGTCTTAAGCTAATGCTGAAAGTATACTCAACTGTGTACAAATACGTAAAGGTATTATGAAGCAATAAATAAAGCGTGTACCAATAATTAGTTGAGATTTAACAATTGAGTTGAAAGAAATTAAATAACTATCACAGATAAAAGCGAAATTTTTCTTAAAATTTTGATATATTTTCATTGATTTTATGTGAATTTTTTTTCTTATTTTTTTAAACAAATAATTTTTTTCTTTAATTTCCTAGAAAACCCTTTAGGCACAACGTCTTTATCCTTTGTTTTAACTCTATTTCTATTTTTTACAATTAAAATGAAAACGAAAAAAAAATAGCAAACACTTTCAGGTCTTCTAATTAGTCTGTCTCATAGCATAAGTGGGTGGCTAATTTGCATGTTATTCAAGAAAACAATACAAAATGGGTCCTACTCCTACTAACATCATGGCAGCATAAAGGTATTGAGTTTCACAGACTGTGGTATGAGCAGCAAAGAATTGAAAAAGGAGCTTAAAGAGAACGCTATAACGTTAAGGCAATGAGCACAATTTAAAAATAAACAAAAATGCTAAAGCAAAAGTTGAAATAATATATTAAAAAATGTATTGCGATACCTACCAATGGAAACATTCTCATTTGCAGAGAATTGTGAAAATAAAATTCCAATATCCAGGCAAAAATAAAGTGTTGCCTGAGGGCATTTGTGCGATTATCTAAACTTGAGCTAAATGCTCGCATAACATTCAACTATTCATATATATAAGCTTAAGGCTACGAAATAAAATTTATGAATGGGGATGCAAATTTTAACTCTTGTTACAATTTTGTGATGTAACATTTTCAGGTTGTGCATAAATTTACGTGAGAACAAAATACAAATGAACCTTCATCAGAAATCCTCTAAGACTTATCCGTTGAAATGTGGCATATATGTTAATGAGATAATGGCAGTTAAATAAATTAAATTTTAATTTGTTTGGACTCATTTTTTTTTAAGAATTTTGTCTATTTTCTCATTTACCACAATTTGATAACCAAGCAAATTTCCATAGTTTAAAAGAAAAACTAAAATAAACATTCACAAAATAAAATACGTAAAATATTTGGTCAGTCCAAAACAACAAATAATGTAACATAAGTCTATGGCTATCACATTTTCATTTCTTATTTTGCAACAGATTTGTGGCATAAAATTCCAAATTGTTTGAAATTGAGTTATTTGAAAATTAAATTTTATTTTAACTGAAAACTTATTTCACCTTTGCATTTTGGATTTCAAATTCTTACTTTCAATTTAATTTGCATTTTACATAATTTTTACAAAAGTACAAAATGAAATTCCTGTAATGGCATTAGATTCAATATTGTACTGGTAGCACTGGCCAACCGAAATGGTCAACAATTTCATTAAAATGTGCAAGTGTGCATGTTGAGCTGTGGAACAGCACACAACTGCACCAATAATTTTGCTATACATTGAATAGAATGAAGATAAAGTGGCAAAGAAATGAGAAATTCAGAAATAACTCGTTCACTCGAAATCACCTTTGATGACAATTTACTATAAGAACTATCACATTATTAATTTGCAGTCAGTGACATAGGAAAAAACAAAGAAATTGTTTGGAAAATGATTTTGCTTTGGGACGAATATAGCCAGCAGAGATTTTTGATATAATGCAAGATTTTAACCATATATATCAGCATCATAAGAAAAAAAATTTCCTATTGGGTCATCATTTATCATATGCACAATATATGCGTTCAAATATGTGTTGCTAGTAAACTTCAAAAACGTACTTCATATACAACAATGATGCTGCTGACAGCAAGCTGTTGTTGTTTCTACACCCATATTGCTAGTAATTTTGCTATTTTTTTGTTGTTGTTGCCGTGTTGCATACTTTAGCATTTTATGTGCTAAAGAGTGTAAATTCCGAAACAAAAATAAAAATTAAAACAAAAAAAATATGCAAAAAAACTTGTGTTAAGGACAATGTGAGAGTGCTGCCAACGTAGCGTACGAGCATGACAATTGGGTATGCATGCATACAGGACATTCAATGAAAACCAGATGACTCAGTGTAGACGAAATGACTAAGTGACAATGCATACCAAAGCATTTGCAATATGCAATTCGAAAAAAATTACATATTTGTTAGTAGCTATGTAGTTAAGTGTGTTTGCGTGTGCAATGATTGTAAATGTATGCAAATTCTTGCATTCTTGTTACAATCTCATAGTGAAATTGAAATAAGATCAGAAGTTTCAAAAATTTGTCTTAATGTGACAAATGGAAAGTAGCACAGTCGAGAAAAAAAGTCCGCATATTAAAGTTAAAAGCAACATTCTCCGCTTGCAAGCAGTAAATGCTTGTTCAGATGAACAATATTTGGATCATTTAAATTATTTATCAGGAAACATGTTTCCGAAATATGTGTGCATGCACTTTTAATGTAATATCAGTCTATTGAGCATAAAACCGACAAGAAAGATCTATCAAAACTAATGCCTTTGCATTGTTTGTCTCGGTATATAAGTAATTTTTAATGTAAGTATTTTTCCACATCTCTAAAAATGTTCAATTGCAAAACAAGTCCTTGGAAATGAGTTAGCGTGTTATCAAAACTCTGCCGCAAATATAGGTTAAATATATTTTTCTTAGGTGTTGTAAATTTTTTGGTGAAAGTAGGGGAAAAATATGTTATGAGAACAATTTTTTTTAATTTAAAGTAAATATTTCTGTTAATTATGGAATATTTTTTCATTATTCAAATATATTTAAAATTATAGATCTCCTCTACCTGTTATCAAGGTTATCAAATGTTCAAAGCAAACCAATTTTACCTTACAAAGCAACATTTTGCCTAAATTTTAACATTTACGAAAACATATAAATATCAATACATAAATATCAAATATATAAAAATCAATAAACTCGGCACTATGAATAAAATTAAAGCAAGAACTAACATAGTAAGAAACGTTTTTGCTTAACTCATCAAACATCATCTCAAAACAAATATTTAATTAATTTTGCTTTAGATATAAAGCACACTAAAACAAAGAACACAATCTTTAACAACTCTGGATTGAGGCGAATATTGAGGATTGGGTCCCAGCACAATCTCAAAAAAAATAACTTTATTTAAGCTAAATTTATGTCTCAACTGAGATTTTATGACAGCGATGGCTTTGAAAAAGTCTTGGGACCAGGATCGATTATCGATCAGCGCTATAGTGGGACAGCCTGCTACAGAGTAAGACCCAAATCTTCGACGACGAATTAGGAATGGAAATATATAGTTGTGGATCTGGTGTTTTGGCCCATTGCTCCTAAAGAGTTATAGAATATAAACAGATCAGAAGAATCATAAAGGGTGTTTTTTTTAGAAGTATACAGCTTCGAATTGAAATAAAACACAAGAAAATCGTTTTAATGTCCATCAATTTGGCTTTATTGGAAGGATAATTTTATGCCATTAATGTTTAAATATGATTTCGGGCATGTGGCCGCCGCGGCTGGCTCGAATAAAGCCAATTCTACAGGTCCAATTTTGAACCACTTTTTCGAGCATATGGGGCCGTATGTCGGCAATAACGCCACGAATGTTGGCTTCCAAGTCCCCTAACGTTTCTGGTTTGTTGGCGTAGACGAGCGACTTCACATATCCCCAAAGAAAATAATCCAATGGTGTCAAATCACACGATCTTGGTGGCCAATTGACAGGTCCATTCCGCGAAATTATGCGCTCATCGAATGTTTCCTTCAATAAATCGATTGTGACGTGCGCTGTGTGGCATGTAGCGCCGTCTTGTTGGAACCACAACTCATCCACATTCATGCCATCCAATTCGGGAACAAAATAGTCGGTTATCATGGCTCTATACCGGTCTCCATTAACGGTAACTGACTCTCCAGCATTATTTCGGAAGAAGTATGGCCCAATGACTCCACCAGCCCATAGAGCACACCAAACAGTCAGCTTTTGTGGATGTAATGGCGTCTCAAGGGTCTCATGTAGATTCTCTTCACTCCAAATGCGGCAATTTTGCTTGTTGACGTAGCCATTCAACCAAAAATGAGCCTCATCACTGAACAAAATTTTGCGATGAAAATCAGCATCGAGATCAATCTCATTTTCGGCCCATACACCAAAATCACGACGCATTGCATGGTCTCGCGGCTTTAATTCTTGCACAAGCTGGATCTTGTAAGGTCGCAAGCCAAGATCTTTGCGCAAAATCTTCCATAAAGTTGATGGACAAAGCTCCAATTGCTGTGCACGGTGGCGAATCGATTCATTCTGGTCCTCTTCAACATTTTACTCTACAGCGGCAATTGTTTCTTCGGTGCGCACTGTTCGACGTCTCTGCGGATGCGTATTATCACATAGAGTAAATGTAGTGCGAAAACGATCCATGGTTAACCGAATTAATTGCTCTGATGGACGATTATGTCGACCATAAAATGGACGGAGCTTGCGGTAAACTTCGCGAACTGAACCATTATTTTCGAAATAAATTTGCACAATTTGCAAGCGTTGTTCTTCTGTCAACCTGTTCATGATAAAATGGCAAACCAAACTGAACATAAATAACATTAGAGTTGCCAGATTTGACCATAAAATGCCAGTTTTATCTCTATTTGAAAAACAAACCTCTAAAAAAAACACCCTTTATTTAAAATAAGAAAGTAATTGCAGAAAAAACATTGGTTTTCATTGATAAATCGATTATTTAATTCTTAATATTGTGCCACTCTTGAGAACTAAATATGTAGATCTTCTTCATGATTTTTTTTTGGAAATCTTTTGAGCTCAGGAGACAAAAGAAAAGGATAAAAAACGAACCGTCGACAGCACAATTTTTCGAAAAAAAGTTTTCACCTAAGTAGCTCTTCTGAAATTGTTTATAGATATTCGCTAAAAAAACTAATGAAGTAAAGTAATGATTCATCAGCTATTATAATATCGGTATTTTCTGTTAATAGTTCACCTCGTGGTACTCCATTATATTCCTAAGAATTCCCACTTTTCTTGGCAAGTTTACCAAGTGACCAGGACCTACGCATCCTAGCCAACAATTCGATGATTTTTGGAAATGAATTTTTCCTTATTCCAAAATTAACGCAATTTTTTTCAATTTTAGGTAAAAAATTTTTATTTCAGGAGGCCGGAAATTGCTTCTGTACGTCGTGATAGCCCTATTTCTGGGCTTATGTATTTTGCTTATGCAGTTAACCACAGTGTTAATGACTCATTTTGAGACGAACGCACATCAATACTGTTCAATAAAACTTGATATAAAATGACTTTCGATACATTTTGGTGAAATTACTAGTTCTATGATTAGGGATACAATAGGCATTAGTGTACCATTTGCCAGGACTTGCATTTATGTTTTCCTTTTAGAATCAATCACATCGAGCAACTTTGAGAACTTCGACGCTAGAGACTTTCCTAAGCGCTTTAGAGATGAGATGGCTTTAAACCTTACAATGGCTCTTGCTTTTGTTAGTTAAATTATTTATATATAAGTATGTCAATACTTTTGTTTATGCAAAAGTAAGAGTGGTTTGCAAAGAGTGCCTTTTCTGAAAATAATTAAAAGCTACTCATACGACTCGTTATCTTAAGTTATAATGTTAGACCACTTTTATTATGCTATTGGTTATAATGAATCATATATACATTGGCTAAAATATGTTAAAATTTCTGTTGTATCAAAAATCATATTTAGGAAACATAAAGAAAGTTTCAATAGCTTTAAAAATCGTCTCTATGAAATTTTATATAAAAAAAATAATGGAATTTTTTGCAGCTGAATATGAGTATGATTATCAATTTACAAGAAAAACAATTCACTTTTCACAATTATCGTTTTATATATTTAAATAACCTCACTAAGATACAGCACACCAAAAACCATCAGAAGCTACTGTTTGTTCTTCCGCGCGTATCAATTGCAGATTGTGGGTCGTATGAGTAATATTTACTACGTCATATAAACAGTTTGTGATTCAAACAGCTGTAACTCTTGCAAGCACAAATGCATTGAATCAAAAAAGCCAAAAGTGTTGTGTTCTTATTTTATTTACTTATTAAGAAGATTTAGAAAAATTTAATTGTTAGTATCTGCGGCATAAGAGCTTAAACTCAATTTAAATTTTCATACACAAAATCACATACAATATTCAACCTCTTTAAGGTACGTCCTAACATACAAATACCAAACTCATCTTTTGATGTGAGTTTCTCCGATTTGTATGCATCTTATATCTTTGTACATCTTTTAGTGCATCAAGCGTTAATTAGGAACTACCCAAATGAGGATGCTTAACGAGTACCACTTTCTTAAACTCTGAAGTACGTTCTCTATTCTTGTGTTGTTTTCCCATGTTACGAAAAATTTAAACTTTAGTTTTTTAATGCATTGTTTTTTGTGCATTTTCTTTAACGAAAAATCGTACACAATTAAAGTTAATCTGAAAGTTATTGCAGGAACTTGGTGTACTCTATACTCATCGTAGTCATAGAAAACTTTACAATTGCACTCATTTTATGCACTCGAGAATTGTTGCAGTTGGAGTTACAATTGCGTAGCTTTTAATACATAGCAGTAAAACAAAGTGTCAACTTTAAAATTGAGTTTATTCAACTCAGATAATGGGTGAATGGAGAGGAAGAGTGAGACATTTTTTTTTATATTCTTTGCGCAAATAATATGAAAACTATGTGAACACATAAGAACTTTATCTATTGCATTGAAATTGACTGTGCAAAAACAAGAAACGAATAAAAACTAACTTCAAAAAATAATCATTAAAATATAAATGGTAAAAAGAGATTACAATAAAAATCACATTAACCTAATTTTCGAATTCAAAATCTACATAATTGCTAATTAGCAATAAAATAACAACAATAAGAGCAGCAGCAGCAGCAGCAGCAGCAGCAATAACATAGACAAAGGTAATTATGCGACAATGATAATCTGCAAGATTTATTTCAAACAGTCATAGATGCAGATTGCTGTATCTTACAAATGCAACAAAGAGATAGAGCGCTGCTAATGAATGCAATTTAAGTTAAGAAGCGGCAAAATGGCAAAGCAGACTTATGAATTAAACAAACGCAACAACAACAGTAAATATATACGTTCATTTAATGTTGTATTTAAGCGATATCTTAAGTCATACAGTCAAGGATAAAATAATAATAAAAAAATTTAGCTAATGCAGCTATTAGCCTTCTTAGCTATTAAACTGAAGGCTTTGAATCAAATAAACGGCTTCTTGAGAATGTTTTTTTAGAAATGGAAAAACTATGCTTGTTATTACGTTATTTTTTTTTGATAACTTTTTCTGGTACGCAAAATCGCCTATTTTAACCATTACCGAATTCTTTCATTGTGGTTCGTTGAAGTCATGTGTTTTTCCAAATGATTATAAGACCTTGGCGGTGCTATATGCAAAGTTCCAAACAGAAGTGGTGAATTTATTGCCAGAAGTTCTCAGATAAATCACAAAAATTGAATTGAATGTGCAACAACTCTGCCGATGGACAATTGACTGGTATTATTTTCGGGATTTAGTGGTAAATAATTGAAAGGTTTTAATAAACAAAGGCAATAAAGAGAGTTTTTATTTACAAAAAGATGCTGTCCTTCAAAGTCAAGTTGGGAATATTAGGTATAAGGAAACTGAGGGTGACTTGAAAATAATGAGAAGCTGTAGAAGCGCTGGAAGTGCGTATTACAAGTGTTCTCTGTATATAATATTGGGAAGAGACTATGACAAGTTGGGTTGGTTAGATGTTTTGTTTCATGTCATTGGAGTCAGAAAACCGTGAAGTTTATGCAGTAATTTCTTAACTTTGAACTTAAGGATCTTTTTTAAAAAAAAAAAAAACAAATGTTCTAATAGAAAATTGATTTTAAGATTCAGAATTGGAAGATTGAACTAAATATTACCAAAATCGTTGGAAAAATTGTGAACTTACTTTGCCATTTACAAAGCACGAAAACATTACGGCAATATGCCGTAAATGTTGCAAAGCAATTCACATTTGGAAAAAAAAATCTAAAAATTTTTAAATGAAAGCAAATTTCAGAATAATTTACTCCATCATATAAAAAATGTTTTCATAGACAAGGGACTTTATAGCTCGTTCATTAGATAAAATTTCGCAAATAATATCAATCAAACTGTTTTCTCAGTGTAAGCGAATTTCAATGATTACATATCAAATATCGTAAAGTGCAGACTTGCATATATTATCACAGTAATCAGCAAAAGTTAACATACACACAACTTGAAACAAGCAAATAATAATACTCATAAAGGGTGTTTTTTTTAGAGGTTAGTTTTTCAAATAGACATAAAACTGGCATTTTATGATCAAATCTGGCAACTCTAATGTCATTTATGTTCAATTTGGTTTGCCATTCCATCATGAACAGGTTGACAAAAGAACAACGCTTCCAAATCGTGCAAATTTATTTCGAAAATAATGGTTCAGTTCGCGAAGTTTACCGCAAGCTCCGTCCATTTTATGGTCGACATAATCGTCCATCAGAGCAATTAATTCGGTTAACCATGGATCGTTTTCGCACTACGTTTACTCTATGTGATACTACGCATCCGCAGAGACGTCGAACAGTGCGCACCGAAGAAACAATTGCCGCTGTAGAGCAAAATGTTGAAGAGGACCCGAATGAATCGATTCGCCACCGTGCACAGCAATTGGAGCTTTGTCCATCAACTTTATGGAAGATTTTGCGCAAATATCTTGGCTTGCGACCTTACAAGATCCAGCTTGTGCAAGAATTAAAGCCGCGAGACCATGCAATGCGTCGTGATTTTGGTGTATGGGCCGAAAATGAGATTGATCTCGATGCTGATTTTCAACGCAAAATTTTGTTCAGTGATGAGGCTCATTTTTGGTTGAATGGCTACGTCAACAAGCAAAATTGCCGCATTTGGAGTGAAGAGAATCCACATGAGACCCTTGAGACGCCATTACATCCACAAAAACTGACTGTTTGGTGTGCTCTATGGGCTGGTGGAGTCATTGGGCCATACTTCTTCCGAAATAATGCTGGAGAGTCAGTTACCGTTAATGGAGACCGGTATAGAGCCATGATAACCGACTATTTTGTTCCCGAATTGGATGGCATGAATGTGGATGAGTTGTGGTTCCAACAAGACGGCGCTACATGCCACACAGCGCACGTCATAATCGATTTATTGAAGGAAACATTCGATGAGCGCATAATTTCGCGGAATGGACCTGTCAATTGGCCACCAAGATCGTGTGATTTGACACCATTGGATTATTTTCTTTGGGGATACGTGAAGTCGCTCGTCTACGCCAACAAACCAGAAACGTTAGGGGACTTGGAAGCCAACATTCGTGGCGTTATTGCCGACATACGGCCCCATATGCTCGAAAAAGTGGTTCAAAATTGGACCTGTAGAATTGGCTTTATTCGAGCCAGCCGCGGCGGCCACATGCCCGAAATCATATTTAAACATTAATGGCATAAAATTATCCTTCCAATAAAGCCAAATTGATGGACATTAAAACGATTTTCTTGTGTTTTATTTCAATTCGAAGCTCTATACCTCTAAAAAAAACACCCTATATATCCAACTTGCACTTTCTGCATACATCTAGAAACACTTACGTTTACATATGTCGAAATTCAAACAACGCAGTTTGCAAATACTTGATATTTGATATGGATACAAGATACTCTCGTACAAATAGAAACACAATTAATTTGTAATTATGCCACAATTTCAAGCTACAAATGTTTTGAATTTCATGGCCATAAACATGCAACATCCGAATATATGTAATGTATGCAGTGCAATGAATTCCGTCTTTAAAATTCATATTTAAAAGCAAACATCAATTTATTAAATTGTGTCTTTACGTTGAAAAATTCACATGACAAAAAATGACGTTCAATTCATTTTCAGCGTAAGCGTAAAGTTTTGCAGTAGCACTTTTCAAGGGGGGGAAAAAATCCATAGGATATAATGCAAAAATGTTTCCACCATCGCTGGAGCTGTCAGTGCTTGCGCTGATGTTGCAATAACAATCAAAAATCATGCGCCAACTTTACTGTAATATTCGTATCATTTTGCTATGTTGGCGTCATTGGAGCCACCAAAAATGGTTATTGGTTTCAGTTGCTGCTGTTGCTACATCAACCAATGCTGCTGCTGCCAATAACATCGAAATTACCAATTACCGATGCAAATTTCAATTTAATAATAAACGTTCGCAACGCTCGTTCGTTCGCTAGATAGTCAACTTTCTTGATAGCGGCATTGCGCTTGCAACCACCCACACACATTTGTGTATCTACCAGATGTAGTTCGATTTTAATGATTGCAGAAATGTCTACAATGTAGAGTATCCATTTCTGTTGCAACAGAAACCGCACAAAGGCGGTTAAGTTTGCAAGCACATTCCATTGCTGAAATGCCGAGAAATCTTCCTGCTTCATCTCATTCATCTTCAAAGATGAAATTCTGTGAATTTGCAGTAATAAAATTCCATGGTGTATATACAATTGAGTGATAATTTGAAACTACGTATATGTTTTTAAGCCCTGGAAAATCGAATATAGGAAATATTGTAAAATTTTCTTAACACAGGTGGTGTTGGGAGTGAAAATAAACAAAGAACTCTCACTTTGTTTGAAGTTCATTTAGTTCTTTTATTACTCCATTTTATGATTTTTCAATATATCAGAGTTCTGGGCACACAGATTTTGGTTTGGAGAGAAAAAGTACATACTATGTATTGGCGTGTTCTGTAAAGCAAAGTGTTGCATTGGTTGACTACTGAAGCTGAGATGGACAAAAATCTCCCACAAAAAGGAGGAATAACATATTTCATGTCTTTCATCTGTAAAATATTTGTCACTCACCGTTTTTGAGGTTGCTGAGCACGATGACGGTATTTAAAATTATTTTGAAGCTGGCCTCACCCCCCAAAATCGTTAAAAAACTGTCACTACGGACCCAAATTACTCCTTTTACGCGCTGTTTTTCACCGTTTAGGGGGTGAGGTCAATTCGAGAATAATTTTAAACATCGCCGACGAAAACGGAGGGTGACAAATATTTTACCGATGGAAGACGCACAATATGCGATTTCCCCATTTCGGGTGCGTTTTCAGTCATTTTAGAAGGTGGAGTCAACTCCAATAGAACTTTAAACGCAATCATCGTGCTCAGCATCCTCGAAATCGGAGGTAGGAGGCGGCCTGGATACTGCTTAAAATATTTGTAATTTTCGAGGTTTTTTCCGACTCACAGACTCACAGCGTTGTGCAGAGTTACAAATACTTATATGAATAAATATTATGCCAAAACGATCCATTTTTTTCTTCTTTTCGGTCCGTTGTACTTCAAAGTTCAGCCAAATATACTCCTTTGTAGGGGAAGGTGGGGTTGGCTTTAACATTTTTAATTCTATCTATACAATAGCCATTTTTTAGTTAGCGTATGGAAAAAATTTAGGCCCAAATTTTTTACAATTTATTTTCAAAACGTTGCTGAAGAAAAAATACCAGCTATTAATTTTAGCCCTGCATGTGGGGCTTAAATTAACAGACGTGGGGCAAGTTTTAACATAACGAACACTTTCAATACTTTTGCATAAACTTTAACATAAACTTTTAAATAAAAAATACAAAGTAACTCCAAAAATGTAACGTATGTGACATCCAAATGAAACGCGTGTGACATTATATTAATTTTATAGAAAAATATAAAGCAAAAAAAAAATTAATTTAATAATAATAATTTAATGAAAATAAATTATCTATTACTACTTTTAGAGCTGCAAAGCTACAAGCAATGCAACGATTATTTTACAGAATATTTTATAAGTCTACATTTTTTATTTATCGAAAAGTGGTCAGTTAAGCTTTTTAAGCTTAAGTTTTTTCGGTATGTCCTTATAAATCAGGAAAATGAAATAAAAATTGCAAAAAAAAACATGAAGAAAAAAGTGCAATTTTCTTTTACTCAAATTCTAGTAAATGAAAATTTTGCAGCTGTGGTAGCAACTCTAGGAGCTTTTTTCCTTTTTTTTTAAATGTGGATATACTTGAATATGAATAAGTTTTCGATTTGTAAGCGTTCCCGAAGAATTCTAGAGCATGAATTTCTTTTTGAATCTGTCTAAGTGTAGATTGGTGTGAGCGTACATGGTTGAGAGTAAAGTTGAAAATTTTTACAACGAAAAAAAGTTAAAAATTTATTGAAGCCATAGAAATTTTTAAATGAAATAGTTTTACTTTGTCACAAATTGTTTTATGAATCCAAACATCTCCATGGAAATGTAATCAGAAAGTTATTATTTTAATTTAATTGTAAAAGCAATTAGTTCATTTTCGAATCCATTCAAAGATGAATTGTTTTTGATTCCATTGTAAGGATTTTAAATGAGAATTTTTGCATTTCATGGAATTAGGAAAAAACTACCAACTTTTTTTAAATGTTTTAACTATACGACCGAATATAAATTTTCGACATCACCAATGTCATTTTTGTATCAATCGTTGGAAAAGTTGGAAACATCATCAAAGGCGCTTCTGATAACGAGTATATCAGTTATGCAATAATGTCGCACGCTTACTCTAATGTTTATATAATGATTCCGATGATGATATTGATCCAAATAGTGTCGTTGATTGATTTGTAATTCTAATTAATTCCAATTTTCACAGCTGCACGTTTCTTTTTTTTTTTTTTCTTGCTGAACTTTGGAAGTCTGCATCACTAATGATATTGTTGTTTGTGCCTTGGAGACAACACAGCATCATAAAACAACAATAAAAGCAGACAGCTTATTCGGACTGATAGTGAAGTTTTTCTCTGCTGCTTTTTTACCTCATACATAATTTATAGGTAGAATATGGTAGAATATCAAAGCAGACTTAACAAAATTTACTAAAATGAAAAAACTAAAGCCAAGTGCCAAGTGACCATATCGTCAGGGTAATGAAGCACCAATATACATTGTATGAAATCCTTACATGTTTCCAAAACAATTTTATTTTTTTGAGTTATTTTTGAAATATTTTTGCTGATTTTAGACAAGGTAGTCCGATTCATAGCAGCCGAACTCCAGAATTCGATTTCACAAATCATCGTCATTAAAAGTTGTATACAAGTGGGGTCACCTTGAGTAACAGGGTGTTTGACAAAGTTACTTTGGGGTACCTTAAAAATGAAGCCAAGGCTCAACAAGCCGCAGAAATCAGACGTCTTTAAATCGTTTACGAAATAAGAGCTGAACAACATGAAGAGCATATTTTTCGGAGACTATCAGTCATCCATCTTCACTTTGTCAGTTTCGATCAAGATTTTGACGAAAATCTTCCTTACCAGAGTCAGTGATTTACTTATGCGGAAACAACAGGTCGGATTTCGCCAGAACAAAGAGTGTTTTGATCAAATTAGTACCTCTCCCAATATCTTGGGGCAGATAAATGCGTGACGATAGTACTGCCTTAGATGACATCGATCGCAATTGCATCTTGAATGCAACAAGCATTCATTAATCAATTGCTATTATTACATAACTGGAAACTTATTGATACTTAAGAGTTCGTCTCAGGTGTGTGAAAAGGTTGCTTACTGACACAAATCTTGTTTCTTATAGTACGTGGAGATATCTAGACTCCTTTGATGCCAAAAAGACCTGATTTCCATTAAAATCAAATTGCGAACAAGAAAATAGATTGGACAAACATTGCGAGAATCATTGCGGGCATCCTAAATCTTGTGAGAACAATCGCCAACTCTTGGAGGGACGAGAATTATAATTCCACCAATATTAGATGGGTTTATTGAATTGATGTATTGAATTATAACTAGTATCATATCCTTGGGAGGGGGGGCAATGCCCTACCCAGCCCTACTGAATTGACGCCACTGGTAGAAAGAGAATTAAAGGCACTCGCTACAGATCATGCTCGTTTTGATTAGTTTTGTGGATGTCCTATGCTCCCAGAGGTGACAAAAGGCACAAGAGAACAGTGTTTGAAAATTTTCGCATTTTATAAAAAAGTTTTCTTTTTTATTTTTTCACATGGATTCCGTTTGTAACGCATAGAAGGGGACGTGGCAGGTATAGAAAAGTGTATATATTCCTGATAAACGTCAGCACCTGAGTCGATAAAGCTATGTCCGTCTGTCTGTATGTCTGTGTGTCTGTAAGTCTGTCTGCCTCTCTGTCATTTTGTCTGTCTGTCCATAGAAATCACGTTTAGGGAAAAACTAAGCAGGCTAATTCAATGAAACTTCGAACACAAGTCACAACTTCCAACAAGCTGCTTGCATATAAAAATGGGGGAATTCAGTTTGCGGAGACGCCTACCGCCCCTACAAGTAAAGCATTTCAAACGGTACATTGAGCGAATTATTTGATGGTGTGAAAAATTTCTCCAAAATACTAGGAAAAACTTATTCAAGCTCTCGAAAAAAAGTTAGCAAATTTTGAAGAGAGTGCCATGCAAGCGGAAACGCTATACTGAGGAAACTATATAAGGCAATGGAACCAAATATCACACAAATGCCAAGAATGGTGCAGAAAGCTCTAAACGAGAACTTGGTGTGTGTAGCACTTTTCATACAAACAAAATCTTTTAACCTGTGTACTGAGAAAATTATTTAAAGTAATGAAACCAAATTTCACACAAATAAAAGAAATGGTTCGGCCATACAAAAAGTTGACGAATTTTGAAATGAGGGCGTGGCGCCTACCATAAACTTCAAATTGCTACACAGAGTGATATTAAGTAAATGAAGCTGAAACAAAAAAACTTTTTAATTTACAATTTCAGACGTAAGTGCACTTTCACAGTTAACGCGATGAAGGGTATTCCAGTTCAAAGTTAACACATCTACTTGGCTTATTATCATTTTGATTTCTTTTTTCTTTATTAAGAAAAAAAATTATGATGGTTTTTTAAAACAGTGAAAGAAATGAAAATACCTTACTTTGGTATTGTGTAAAATTTTTTCTTGCATGTATTATTTCCAAGCTCAAAACTTTGTAGTGACGCATCTTTGTGACTGGAGCGTCCAAAAAGTTCAAGAGGTTTTCTTTTTATGGAAACACGGGAACGGGATTATAATACTCAAAAAATGTATTTATAATAAATTACAATGTCTCTGTGATGTGAAAAATCAAATACTTACAAAATTTCAGAGTCTTTAGGTGCAAATCCTTGGCTTGCTTTAATACCAATCGATTCTTTGGTCTGTTTCAGCATATGCTATTTTTAGAACTGCTTACCACTATGAATTTCGAACTATTTGATCTTGCAATAGATTAAAAAAAAAAAAAATCGTAAAGTTTTTAATCAAATCAAAGAAATGTATGTAATGAAATCATGAGCACTTGAGTATGAACTTTGCTACACTAACAACTTATAAATATTATAGTATCTGTAAGATACTTTTGTTTTAATTAACTGTGAGCACTTTAACTTTGTTCACTAGCAGTTGCTTTTGTTTTTGTTTCTTTTTCTTTGAGATTTTGAGTTATAATCCAAAATTGTTATGTTGCCTGCCGCTTGAGTTTGCGGCAGACGTGGAAGAGATTCAGAGAGAAGTTGAAACTGATAAATTGTGATTAATTATATTCTTCACTTGTTGTTGTTTTTGTTGGTTGCATGATTTTATGTTGCATTGCAAAGATGGCACGCGTCCGTAGTCACGCTAGAGTAAGCAAACAAGAAGAACATTAAGGGTTTAATGCGTTGCAAATGCAATTGTCATTGTTGCTTTGTTATTGTTTTTAAGATTTGTTGCACGCTACTTTATTGTTGTTGACAAATATACTCTACGTTATGCCAAGTGAAATTAATGATTTTTGAGCATTATTTTTCTATATTGATTTTAATTCAAAATATATCCCCAAGATGAATGTAGCTGTGACACTTGCATAGCATCCGTTAGAACTATTACACCTTTAAGTCGTTTTTTTTAATGTTTTGCAATTTGAAATCTATGCAATACTTTTTAATGTATTCACATATTTTTAGTAGCTATGACACATCAACTGCTACGAGTGTAATTTTTTAATGTAAAATCATACACATTTGCATATAATATGTATCTTATAGATATTTTTTTGTAACTTCAATTCGATTTCTATGCAACAAATCTATTGCTTTATGTCAAATGCTTAAATGCCACAATAATTTTCGAATAATACTTTTTGAAGTTATTTCTTGCTGCAAATGCTGCGGGAAATTTATTTTCTTTTTCTTTTGCTAGTATGGCTTGCTTTCACTTTTAACGCGCACACACACGCACACAGAATCGTTGCACGTATGTCGTAGGATGCCCTGACAATTCTATTTTCTATTTTGCGGCAAATTTTATGTTGCCGTATTTTATTTTCTATACTTTTTTTTTCTAATTTTTTTTTATTTTGTGTTTCTCGCACTCAACGCTCGTGTTATTTGTCCCAAATTTTGGGCGCAAGCAGAAACTTTGAGATGCTGTATTTTTTTGTTGTATTTTGCGTAGAAATATCTATTTTTACGCCCCGCACGCACAAAACACACTGTCCTATTACAACATATGTAGCGTGAAATGAAAGACCGACCGACCGAGCGACCGGCAGGCAGACCAACCGACTATTCGACCAAACTATTGTGTAAATATGGTCCCTACATTTTACGCGCGCTGTACGATATTTTTTCAATACTTCGTATTTGTTCCTTTTGACGACAAAATGTCAACGACAGACAAACCCGATACAAACGCAACGAAGGCAAGAAAAAAAAAAAACGTTTTTTGCCAAGCGTTAAAACAAAAACATCAAAATGGAATTTTGGGATTTTCTTTTTTGCTGATGAGAAAAATGATGAAAATTCTTATTTGACTTTAACGTCACACACACACACACAATTGTACTATATGAGCGTGTGCATGAAATTTTGCAGTGAAAAACACGGCGACACCGATTTATTGTACAACACTACAATGAACGATGACAACGACGGTGTTGTATCTAAAACGAGCCACGAATTCAAACTGAGATACTTGAATCTTCCAACAGATACTTTTGATATCAGACAACATTCGTGTTGGTGTTCGTAATGCGTTCGGTTCGGTACAACATTTTAGTCAATCTTTCGTTGTCCCTGTTGTTTTCTATGTTTTTATTTGGAATCAGGCAACATGTTGCAGCATCAATTGATGTGGATTGTAAGTTAATGGTGTAATAATATTAAGGTAAATTTTACTTGGGATTAAGCTAACCATAAATTTGTTTTGTACGCTACACGCCGATACACCAGATATACAAATGTATATAACAATACGAATTCAAAACAGCATAATGTTTTCTTACGATTCATATAGGTAGCTAGGAAAATAAATGTTTTGCTAAACGTGGCCAACCGTATTTCTTTTGGGAGTACTTCTGCTTGATCCTCTTGTCGAAGTACAGGCAAATGTTGTCCGTTGTACAGCTTTTTATTTATTAAAAATTTAAAAAGTTATCAGTACCAAGACAAACATTTTTTGAATGATGTACTTTTTTATCAATATTTTTTGTTTGGTTACCGTACTTTTTTTTATTCGTAAAATATGAAAATGTTCGTCATTTTTACTTCTATGTTCAGTTCGGTTTGTACTGCTTTTTGCTCCAATATAGTTGGTCATGTTAGGGACATAAGCGTGCTATATACATCGCAGTGAAGAATGCAAAATTTGTCAAATGGAGCATAAAAAATCAAACCGAACTGGAAGTGATTTACTTATTAATGGACCATATGCTGAATACTCTGTAGGATTATACTTCGCTAAAAAGAAGTAGATCCCCCTGTGTTGTCTGCCACCCAAAAGCGAAGTTGTGAGGTTGATTTGTGCAAAACAAGTGATTGTACAGCTGAATTTGGTACTTAAAGATATTCAGGTTTTTTTTTATATCTTAATCAATGCAAAAATTAATTAAACCGTTAATTTTATTTTGCGTCTCAGTTTGGTAACGGCCAAGGCATGTATGCAGAATTCTATATTGCGGGTCGAAAAAGAATTATAGCATCTACTCTAACATTATCAAAGACTTCTTCCATGTATTTGTATTGATAATAGATGCTGACTGCCCTTATAGTTGTGTTCATTAGAAGATCTATTATTTCTTCACTGCTAAATGTTCGCGCCTCAACAGACTCATCTCCAGTACTGTACTGAGACAGTGAATCAACATAATACGAGAGGATCGAAATACATACTTATATACCGACATATGTTTTCCTCTACGGATACATAGAGCTTGAAAAACATTGTAAATTTTGATTAAAATATTTTAAATAAAATAATAAAATCCACTTGACTACCTATCAACAGAAAATTATGTTACCAGTGGTCTTTAAACCTCAATATATTATTTATTTATTTATTTTATTATTTTTGTAATTTTTTAATTTTTAACATTATTAGACTAACAATTTTTCGTTTTGTCTATATGTCAAACTCTCTAAGAATGCAGATTATTCCTGATTCTATGCAAAGTCACTTCAGTTTCTTAAGCTCAGTACTATAAGCACAAGTAATTTCATTTAATTAAATATTTTTAATATTTTATGAAGGCTTTTTGAAACAGAATTCGTAACAAATTTATATTTGCTTACGTCTTAATAACCATGAAGAAATATTCCATTAAACCGTCTTGTAATTCTTTAAAGCCTTCATTGTTTCTCCTACGCAAAGCAACCAATGCCTAGCGCCCACAATATGGGCTGTCAACTTTGCGGTTATAAATAAATAAAAATCAAGGCTAATAAATGCATGACTACGGGAAATAATAATTCAATTATTTGATGTTATTGTTGTTGTCGCTGTTGTGTTTGTAGCAATAACCACAGTTTTCTTTAGAAAAAGTCTACGGCACTGTTGTGATTTTTTCGATCATGTCAGTGAACTTATAATTAATTATTATATGTACTTCAATGTATAGCCTTAAAGCTCACATTTGTATGGCAAGTTGGTGTAAATATTTCTTTCTTACTTTTCTACGACAAAATCAATATTTTATTGAGTTTGAAATACAAAAATAAAACAACAACTAATTCTACCAATTAAGGAAAAAAAAATTATTGAGAAAAATCACATGAGTTTCTTATCTTAAAAACAACATTTCTTTTTTATCAGTATCGCAAAGGAAAACATCGCAAAACATAGAAGTTCTGCGCAGTAAATGGCAAAAGCGAAAGAGAGCAATGCAAGAAACATGTTGCATTAAATTATCGCGACTGGCGCAACAAAAAACCTACATCAACAATGTTGCGATAATGTAATCCACAATAAATACAGCAATGTTTATTTCAAAGGCAACCAAAGAGGCAACAGAGTAGGTCAGCAGCATGTTGCCACTAACTTTCGTTAAATTCACTCAGCCAGTACTAAAAATTTTCAATATGCCGAATACAATCGGAAAGTGGGCTCATCTTCTCGTGTATTCCGATTGTGTTGCTGTGTGTTGCTTCACTCTTGCTAAACGACATAACGACAGTCGTCGCGACATTGAGTAGCATAGTGGCGCTCCTTAAGGATTTTTTTGTTATCCTGCGTATTGCTGATGTAGATGCTACCGCTGTTGCTGGAGGTGACGACTTGTTGTTGTTGTTGATGATGATGATGATGACGATGATGATGATGATGACGATGATGCTGCCGCCGCTGTAGCAGCAACGGCACAGCAACACTATTCAAAATTAGTTCACCTGTGCCTGTATGGATGTGTGTTGTTGTTTCTTTTCGTTGCAAATTTTGTGTTTCTTTTTTCCTTGTTGTAGGCCGGGATTATTGTTGTTGTTAAGGCTGTTTTCATTGCTGTTGTCGGCATTTGGGTTGGTGTTGCTTTTGTGGCTGCGGTGTGCGGCGCGCTTTTTTTATTTTTCTTTCCTACATTAAAAATTTTAAAGCCTTTATTGCTGTGTTTCATTCTAAGTTTTTACTCCTTTTTGGTTATTTTATTTGTATTATGGTTGCTTTTTTATTTTATTTTTTCTAAGTACCTATTGTTATCCGGAAAATTAAGTTTCTTAACCCATGTCAAAAGTTTAATGAACATACAGTGCAAAAATGCTTTCGGGGAGGGAGCATAAGGTATTTTTCTGATTTTCTTTTAGATGAATTCTAATAAGCTTGACGTCAACTTAGGGGTTTTAAATTTTATTTATTGATTTTCATTAAATTTTTTTTTAAACATATTATAGTTTCAGATAAATACTTATGCTTTAAGATATTATTTTTGTTTTTCAGAAAATTTATTTAGATAGTTTCTAATAGATACAGTCAAAAAGTTTTAAATACACATTTCAATAACGTATCGCGATGGAGAATCCAGTTTTTATGTTACGTCACTTTTGAAATAATTGATTTATATAATTCTCTGTGACTATAAGACAAAGAAATGTGAGTGGTCTTAGCATTTTATGAAACAGTTTGACATTTTTGGAAAAGGCTTAAGCTGTCAGAAAATTGCTTCGAGTACAACCCCACTTCTTCCTATAAAAAAAATCTTCGCATTTGCAAGGGAAAAATTTTATCAAAAATGTAAATGAAAACGAGGTTCTATATGAAGGTAACTTGCTTCAAAAACTTAATAACAAAAACAAAGCTAAGCCTAAGCTAATAATAATGATAAAAAAAAATCTGACTCAAATTTCGGTAGATACTTCAAAAGAGGACAAAAAACTGAAAATTTCGTGTTTTTCGATCTATTTTAGAAACACATAATTTTTTCAATTTGTTTGTGGTGTGTTCGAACAGAAAATAATTTATATGTTGTTTTTATTGAGCTTACTGTTCGACATAATGTGTGTATTTCAACACCAAAAAAATTACACTTAACAAATATAAATAAAAAGAAAAAATGGGCTAAAGCTAGTTATACTAGTTTCGTCTTCTGCTAGGAAGAGTCATCAGTAACTTCTTAGCCAATTAGTAAGAGTTCGACAAGCCCTTTATGTCTAACTTCTTGCATAGATCTGTTAAGAACTCAAGCAAAAAAGTTAAACAAAGAAAGCAAGCAAAACTCTTCTTTCCGTTTTATTTACGTTTGTTATTGTAACTCCCTTGATATTAAACATTTCGCAGTGGCGTTGACACACACACATTATGTCGAACAGTAAGCTCAATAAAAACAACATAACTTTTTCAAATTAAATAAAGATATTGGACATACCGTCGGTATGGCGGATGTCAGATGTCGAAAAAAGTTGCTGAAGCCGAGGTTTTTATTGAATGAACTCGTTTACCAAAAGCAGCGAATTAGCTCTTATAGTTTCAACCAATATCAATCGCTTTTCTCGCAGTGATGATTTCATGTTCTGGAATAGGAAAGGGTCAGTAGGGGTATTATCAGATGAAAATGGTGGCTTGACAAATTTTTGACTAAGAACTCTTGCACAATGGGTGTATTTATTGATGATGCAAAATCAATGAGTTGAACTTTCATAAACCTGGCCATTTTTGGCAGACATTCTCATGCAAGCGCTTCATGACGTTCAAACAATATTTTTTTGCACCAGAACGTGGTAATCTAAGAAAGCTCAGTACTCCGAATACTTATTAAATAGAGTATAGAAAAAAAATTTAAATTATCTTGATACAAAAAATATATGTATATTCATCTATCATATTTTAAACTATGACTGCCACATAAGGCAAGATATATTCTTTTTTTGTGTGGTAGGTGGGAGATGCTTTACCTGAATTTCTACGCAAATCATTCTGATCTGCTCAAAAGACCCACGAATGAAAGAAATTCTATGTTTATGAGATTAGATGAAGAATCTGGAAACATTTAAAGGACAACTGGAAACACATACACAAACATACATACCTATCTATTTTATTCAAATTTATATATAGATCTGACAAAGGCCTGCGCACGTGTCGGTCTTCTTAATTTAAAATAAAAGAATGTCCTTTAAAATAAATGACAAATGGTCACCGCAAGTATATCTGCGTATAACAAACTTTATGTACGTAGCTTCATTTCCAACATAAATTTCAATATACATTAATTTCTATCCACAAAATGCATCCATTTTGTTCTCATCATTTCAACTACTAAAATAACTTCAATATTCCAACATAAATTATAAAATGTATTTCAATAATTTTGTGCAATATATTTGTATGTATTTAAGTATTTATCTACATACTCGTGTATGTATGTATTTGCTGTTTTTTTGTTTCTCCATACATTTTTTCTATTGAAAACTGCAAGCAAATAAATATAATGGTGCTATAAATCAATTTATAATACCAACTTTTGATAGCAATGATGATGATCAACTGATTAATCCCCCATAGAGTAATAGAAATACAGTTGAGTCAATAAAGCCTCTAAGGCGCAAATACAGAAAACTATTCAACTACATTCGGGGTGATTAGTTTGAAACAATGCGACTGAAAAATCAGCAGCTTGACATCAAAATAGAACCAGCAGGGCTAAACGCATTTAATGGCAAAAGTCAGCAAATCTACAGCAAAACAGGAACATTTTCATAAAAACGATTGTGCTGTGAACAAAACGCAGCTAATGCAGCAGCCGCAACAAAAACGTCGCTTATCCTTTGGGAGCGAACCTTTGAAAGAATTCAAAGTGTTTCGTAGAATTGATATTGACTGCTGCTGGCACATAGAGGGGAACATTTTTACATTTGAGGTTGCTGATTTTGTAGATAAATTACAACTGATAATACCTTAATTCTTGAATTTATTTAAGGCATTTTCATTTGTGACAATCAATTTGGGAAATCAGTAAGGATCATGAAAACACAAAAGGGTCATAATGAGTCGATTTTTATCTATGTTTATCCCTAGAGAAATGTGGGTAACTAAAATTAGTCAATGTCATGCAGTGCGCTATAAGTTAACACCTTTTGTCAATACAAGAAATACATTAAAAATTATTGCAGCATTGCAACAGAGATGGGATTTTACGGAATCAAAGAGTTTCAACCATATTCGATTGAAGTATAACTTAAGTGGAGCAAAAGCTGTTATAATCGTGTTGTTCTTTTAGAATGGTGGTACAAAAGCCCGTGATAAGGCAAAAACCGTCAAGATTCATATGGAAAAGTTTGTGACATTTCTCTATTGATTTTTATTGATGTCAAAAATACCAGAAAAGTTAATACAGTAGCTGGTTTCTGTATTGAATTTGGCAAAATCCATTAAGAAGATTTTATATAGCAATTTGAAGTCTTTGTTTGTGTGGTACAACGCCCTCATGTCAAAATCTTCACACTTTTGGCCTGGTGCTTGCTCAAATCAGTTATTGTGCTTATGTGAAATTTGGTTAAACTAATGCCGGTATAGCGTTTTTATATTTTTTTGCTTGGGAGCTTATCCGGATCATTCATATCTTTGCGTGAAATTTAATTCTATTCCTTTTAAAAATATTCTCTGTATAGCGTTAAAAAGTTTTTTTTTTCACTGTGGGTGCCACTTGCACAAATTGCATTAGATCTTGTGCAGAGCTTTTCCTAATTTTTCCTATTATTTATGCGTAATTCGGTTCCATTACCTTACATGATTCCCTCAATATAGCACTTTGAAGTTTTGCTTCTATGGGAGATCTCACGATTTCCTGACAAAAATCACCATCTTCTTTCTAGAGCACGTCGAACTTATTCGTAATATTTGAGAGAAACTTAATACAAACAAATAACGCTCTCAATAAAGCATTTTAAATATTTAATCATCGTGTCTGTGAATCGATAGAGAAACGGATATTGCCAAAAAAAGTCAGGAGGTGCTGCTTAACTTTATCAACATTAGATCAATTCTCTTTTATTTGAGCAATATTTAATGTTGACAATTATGTATTGAATAAAATATTAGATAAATGTCCGCATCTGCTAGCCTCATAAATGCGGGCTGTTTTGAGCACATTATTTATTACATTTTGACACATTTGATCCAGTGTTATATAAATTTCATCACCAATATTTTGTTCGAGTTTCTCAAGGGTTTTGCAAAAGCCTTGCTCTTCTAATATCACAAAAAGAAAAGTACGTAGCAGTCAAATTCCGTGACTGTGGAGGTCGGTACGTTATATCTTCCAAAAATTTCACATGAAATTTTCCTGACGTCACAGTAATCGATGATTGATTTCCATAAAGTATTAATTAACACACGTTGGCTTATCGAATAATTTTTTATAATAAAATTGCAACGTCCATACTCTACGACTGTCAAATATGAACAGTCAAAAGTTATATATACCAAAATGACGGCAAAACATTACTCTTCTTACTAAACACGGTGGATTGCATTCATAGGAACCATTGGAAAGATCATAAGTTTAAAAAAAAAATAGATTTTTTCTCAATCAACGAAATTAAGCTAATGGTAAGATATTCTCACGGATAAAATTACTAGAAACATTTTTATCGAAATTCTTACGAATTTTTCAATGGATTTGATCTTGCTTGTGTGAAATTTTTTTTTCACGAGATACAGACGAAACTGTCTCGAAAAGTATTATTTCCCACGTAATTCGTATTAGTCCGAACCGCGAGCACAAAAGTGCCCTCAACCTAGGAGGATATTTTTTTGGGGGTTGCAGTTGTATAAAAATATTTTTATGTTCAGAATGAGAGTGACCAAGAAAATTACCTTTTTTATTTTGGCCATAGCAGTTTCTTTCTGTATAGGTCCCGCAAAGTCTTAATCAGAAAAAAACTTAAAATTGATTTCTGATTCAGCATAAAAATAATACAACAAATGGTTAAAATGAATCATCCATGTTAAAAAAAGTACCCATACATCATACCAATAGACACGTGAGTGCAACTAACTCGTATGTTACTTGAGCTACAAGTAAACTTGGTATTCAAAAATATGCTTAAGAATATTTCTTAAATTTCCATAAAACAGTTGAATAAATCAACAATGCACAACTATACTTTTCTAACTTATTGTAAAAATATATATTTTTTTCATCTGTTTACAGTTAAAGTTTTTGTTTTTGTAGACTTGAAATCCAGCCAACTCGTACATTTTAAAATTGCAGTCTCACTCAGTAGTGACGCTGACTGCT
Source organism: Meiosimyza decipiens (assembly GCA_963680825.1). Lineage (NCBI taxonomy): Eukaryota > Metazoa > Arthropoda > Insecta > Diptera > Lauxaniidae > Meiosimyza > Meiosimyza decipiens. The sequence goes on from OY804259.1 coordinate 76,870,187, forward strand.
GTCAACTACTGCACTTAACCATGTTGGCAGTTGTTGTTGCTTTTGCTGATTTTGTTTATTACCCTCTTTTATTTTATGTAAATGTCAACAGCAACAACAACGGAAAAAACAACTAGACATCAGCGCCTAAAAATATACAATGTTAAGTTGAATTTTATTTTTTTTTTCTAGTGCTATTAAGAAAAAATGCATAAATTTTGAGCGCAAAAAAGCAGCAATAATGCACATGCTTCCTCACACATCGAAAAGTACACAGATACTCACATACATAGAGCTAACTATCTAAGTAGCGGCTAACCTAGACCTACGTTGGGACTGCATTCGTACCGTGTTTTGTTGCCAATTTTCCCAGCAAACATTCTTTATTGCGGAATAATCATCGTGGCGATGTTTAAAAACAAATTCAAAATCTTTCGATTGTTTGCTGGGTTGTATGCGTGCATTTAAAGCTCACTTGTTATGTTTATCCTTGTACCTGTTCTACAATTTTTTTTCGTTTTTTAGCGTGAAACTTATGTAAACATAGTAGAAAAGTATTGCCATTGTTGTGAAAAATAAATAAAAAATTTAAAAGAACAATGCACCAAAGTTGCAAATACTGTGATATCGTTGAACTTCAAAATGAAAAAAAAAATAAAAAATCGCATCGCAGGAAAAGTGAAAATGGCAACAGGAAACTAAAAGTTGCGAAAGGTGTTCGCTCAACAGCGTAAGTGTAATGCGAATTTAAGTGACTGAAATGTGAACGGATGCATAAAACTTGCGAGAGAACTTTCAATATTCAGGGTGATAAGTAGTTTAAGGGCTAACGTCGCTCTAAATATACAAGGTTTTTCAATTGATATGTAACTAATTTGAAGCGCTTGAGGAAGTTTATTTTTATTTAGTTTGAATGACACCTAACTTTTGAAATGCTTGCTCACAGTATGATGAATCTGCACTTGAAATTTATAATTAAGTAAAACATATTGCTCGAAAGTTTACTTTGGGCATCTTGATTTGCGTGTAGGTAATTAGTCTTGTTGAAACGTCAAGGGGCTATGGCCAAAATTTATAAATGTCAATGGCTTGACAATTTCTTACATTATTTCGTGGAAGTAAGTGGTTTTCACCTTAAAACAAGGCCTCAAAGTGTTAGAGGCAATCGAACCGGAAGGTTAGCTGGCATATATCAAAATAAAATATCGATTCACGTAAGACCTTTTGTTATTGTTCTTACGTTGTAAACATATCATTCAATGGTAAAAACTGGTTCATCAAAGCAGTCGATGTTCGGAACTTCGTCTCAAAAATGCTTCATTATTCCTTGAACAAATTTTAAATTAAGCGCTTAAATGCCGTCGGTTTCGCTGAATTTGTTTCTTCACTTTAAGAACGATGGTTGCAATTTTAAAGCGCCCATCTCCACAGAGTTTTTTAACGCTACCAAAACCGTCGTATTCGTTTTCAGATGCTGAAGCTCTCTCGCGTAAGTCGCAGCTGATTTTCCGTCCAAGGAAAAGTTACGTTTAGTAATCATGGCTGGTAAAACTTTTTTGAAATACACTAAGCAAATGTTTTTTTGTAAGCTTGTAGAGATTCAAGTGAAAAATTATAAAGCATGTGGTATTTATTTATAAGCCATACCAAATCGAACGCTCTAACTTGTTTTTGTTTTTTCTCTTGTTTTTGTTACTATTTTTATAGTAACCACCTATTTTTGTATACATTCAAATAAGTAAACATTTCTATTAAAATTATAACTTTGTATGTCTTCTCTTTATATTATATTATATAAATACAATGATTTTATTTGTGTCCCTTATCAAGGATACTAAAATGACCTGTCAATTTATGATGTCAAGTCCAAAAACCAAATACAAAGCCATAAAGGTAAATGGCAACAAATATGAGAAGTCTGAAATGAAATGATGCTGCAGAGATTAAAATATATTTACAAGTCACACCAAAAAAGGAAAAGTGATAAAATATGGGTTATGGTTAAATTTGCAGAAGTATTTATCATCTCATCGTATAATAATGTACCTACACCAGCAGCTTTCGAAAAAAAAAACATATTGGTGTATACAACTTATTAAATGTTGCATGAAATATGACCATTTAAGTAATGTTTAGTAGAGAAGATGTAAAAAAAAAATGATTTTGCTTTGGAAAAATCATAAATATCTACAAAAAATTTTTTTTTTACAAATTCGCGGGGATCCTATTCATAAAACATTAAAACTTTAGGAAACTTTGATAAAACTTTTTTTTTATTTTTTTTTTTCTGTAATAAAAACTATTTGTCAGAATGAATTTGAACAAAGTTTGAAAAATAAATATTTTTTTTTTGACAAAATCATGAGCTTTTGAACTCTCAAAAATCTGGTAGTTTTTTCTAACAACATTAATAATATATACTAAATGATAATGAAGGATATCTTATAAAAATAGCACTTATTTCTTCACAAAAGAATTTTGAGTGTCGAAGATATGTTATGAAACTTAGCGTTAAAAGCCTTCACTAGACCAAGCCTAGATAACGTTTCTTAAACAGGCGTGGCTTCTCCTAAACAAGTTCAAAGCCATAACTATGCAAGCAATGATAAAATGAATTTGTTACATATGATATTTGCTAAAGTCAGCTTTCACTGAAGCAGAGTTGGACCGATATGTACAAGTAGGCGTGACTGCTCCTAGCAAGAAAAAATTATTTAAATTCATACTTGGAAATGCGGTTAGCATTTGCAAGGTTTGTAAAACGACCAAAGTTTTAACAAAAAATTGTTGAACTAAAATTTAGTGGTATCATATGTGTAGGCGTGATACCTTTCATAAAAACTAATTTTATTCAGTTTCAATTCCAGCTTTAACTATACAGGCATATTCTACATTACACTTACTCGTAAAATCCATGCAAACTTCATATAAATTCTTGTGATTTCGTTTCACTTTCACTCGGAAGTGAAATGTAGAACATGCCTGATCAGATCGAATTACTTTGCATTGATCGGTTTCTAGTTACTATAACTGATTCCAGTTGCTTGTATTGGGCATTCTTTTTTGGCTTGTGAGTCTTCTGAAAAAGCTTGAAACCTTATGACTTAAGTAAAAGCTGTAGTAAAAAAATAACTATCTTTCAACGGAGTTATATATAGTTGGTGCTTGAAAATAATGTTCTGTAATAAATGGAATTTTGCGCGTTCAAATTTTTTCTAAAAGCAATCTGACCATGATTTAAAATAACTTTTTTCTGAGTCTGCATGGTTTTCAGAGCTATTTACAGACGTTCTATGTCTTAGGTGATTGAACTATGTGAATTCATTTCGATTTTAAAGACCTCCCTAATGTGCATAAAATCAATCATGCACATGTGAATTTGCCTTGGTGTGTGTATGTAATACTCTATCACACTGCCAGTAATTTAGTCTGTTGACTGTCACTAAAACTGACACTTAAGAGTTCATTAAAATGCAACGTCAACTACGTCACCGTTTTTCATTCCTCCTTAGCGTGCTCACAGCATTTCCCAAGCATCCTTGTCTGTCAACGCTTATTAGCGCCAATTGAGTGTGTATGTACATGTAGTGTATGTATGTGTGAGATGTTGTTCGACGGGTCTACTTAAATAGCTGAGTTTCTCAATACCTCTGTCTGAGTTTGTTTGTCTGTTATTCGGTGTGAAGTAATTAGGTGTTCGTGCATATGTGGGTAAGTTGAACATGACATGTTAATAAATTTGTTGGCATTTAAAACGGTCTGGAGTGCATAATTCATTAATGCGGCATTTTATTGATTAACATTCAAAAACATAAACGCTGAGAGATTTCAATTTAAATTCAAACCTAAACGATTGCATGGGTGCATACGGATGCGCTGAAAAAAATTATGAAATTTATGGCTTTGTATGGGAAACGAAAATTTTTAATATTCTTGCGCTTAAGGATTTCTATTACAAAATTAGATATGCCGCTAAAGACTACTTCTTTGTCTTTGAGGTTATCTGCTACAGTTTTCTTCTGAAAAAAGAAATGTTTGGAAAGAAGGTGATAGATATACATGGGAGTAGTATGGGTAAATGGTTTTTATGAATTAATTAAGGAATCCATCTTGTGTGCTATGTAATAAGCGAAGTTATCCGATATCTGCAGTTTGTTGAACCGAAGCTGCAAGCTCGTGGCAAATTTCTTGTTTGTCATATTTGCAGAAGGCCTTTGTTTCTTTATTGAGGTCGTCATATAGCTGTGCAGCATCTTCTCGCTGGTCTGTTGCTCGTACTTCATCTCTCGCTCGCTATGTAATTCTCATTTTTGCTACGATATCCCAAGTAGCGTCTTTTATCCTGGCTGTTTTGTTTCATAGGTTATGGTCAATTTAGGTCTCAGCAACTGTCTTAAATGAAGACCTAATGTTTTTTTTTATTAAAATTCAATTGAGCTCTGAGAGTTAGTGTTGCTGAGCATTTTATATTCTTCCTCTTAGTTTTCTTAAATGCAGGCATTAAATTTATGTACGGAAATCTTTGATTCTCGCGCAGGTTGGCTGAATCTGCCAGTACCGTAGTTATTGCGAAAATATATACCAAAACGCTATTATAGAGGGGTATATAATAAAAAAATTTACAACAAAAAAGTTCATCGAGTTGACTGACAAAATACCCATACAAGTTAAGGCTTTAGTTTTATTTTTGTTAAAGTATGCAGCATCCATGAATTACTTCAAACTTTTCATAGCCAGAAAAGAAAATATCCCAACATCCTTTTTGTATTAACACAGAGAATTGTACGCACATTACATGTTCTTGACAGGCAAGAGTGCATTAAATCAACTTCAGCATATATATCCTTTCCCGTAAGAACTGTCAATAAGATATTTTCCGCATAGAACCACTATTATTCCATAGTGTGTATTGTACATCCTTTTTCCACTTCTCTATCCTATCCCTCAGTTTATTTCAATAGCATAGCCTTTAGTTTTCTTAACAACGTATATCAGTTACACATTTCAACATCACATTGTTTATTACCAAAGTCATGCATCAACAAAAACAAAAACAACAGCAAGAAAAAGAAGGGAAAAACCTAAAACCAACAACAAGACTTAACGTACGTAGACACACGTCACTCCACAATATTATGCTACATTACGTAGTCCTTCGCTTGCGTTGCATGCCATTATCCTTTCAACATATCTCGTACCAACACTAGATAAGTAAACATCACACCTTGATATCCTGAATATCGCTTGTGAAGCGGCAAACAGCAGCAGCGGGGGGTGGAATAAGTTAAAAAAATGTCTGTAAAGATCAACACCACCATCATCGCCGACCAAGTGACTTATAAAGGGCGCAAAATAATATTGAATTACAGTCTGACACGTCGTCGTTGCTTTCCGCGTATCCTGTCTAACATATGTGCTAACACACGCAATTTAATAGAATTGTAAATGGTCCTTTTTTTTTATTTTAAGGTAGCATGGTCTATGTTGAATTTAAATTGAAAGAAAAAAAATTTGTGGTAATGATGACAGGAAATCTATTCAATTGGTGATTTTTTCTTTAACACATTGGATACTACATGTGCTCCAGCAACTTGAGATATTTTTTAATGTAAAGATTTGACTTCGATTGAATTTATGTGATGTCCAGCCGATAGATTGCGTCAAGTATTTGTAACAGTTCTTTCATAACACGAGCAGCGTTCTACAAAACATTAAAAAGAAATGGCAGTTTAAGTTTTTTGCGGAACTTGCAAAAATGGTAGGTCAGGCGGCTGACCTACCGAACGTCACCGTTTCAGTCTTTGGACATTTGAAAATATTGAAGAAGATGCACTATTTTTGACCAAAGTTTCGTTTAGCGATGATACCCATTTCTGTCTTAAAGGCTACGCTAATAAGCAAGATTGCCGTATTTGGGCTGAAAAGCAACCCGAAGAAGTTCAAGAGCTTCTATTGAATTTCGTTAAAATAGCTTTATGGTGTGGCTTATGGGCTGGTGTAGTCATCGGTCCATATTTTTTTAAAACTGAGGCTGATCGGCACAAAATTGTCCCCTCTATTGCGCCGCCATTCAGCACTATTTATTGTCTAAAATTGAAGCACTTTATCTCGACGACATCTGGTTTCAACAAGACGACGCATAGCTCGTGAATCCATGGGTTCATTGTGAAAAGAATTCGGTGCACAGTTTATTTAACGCTTCAGACTGGTGAATTGCTCAACTAAATCTTGTGATACCACACCACCAAAATTTTTTCTTAAGAGCTACATAAAGTTCAATGTCTACTTGAATGACCTGGCTACGACCGAGAAAGTGGAAGCCAACATTACTCGCGTCATTCGCTAAATACAACTCGAAATGCTCGAAAGCGTCATCGAACATAGCAACTTCTGAATGGACCAAGCTAACCGCAGTTGCGGACAACATTTGAGCAAAATTTATATAAAAAAATAAATGTAAGGAATAGTATTTTTAAAAAAGTACTTCTTAATAAATTACCCTTTATATACTTCGGTGTTAATATTTGTTTAGGCATCGCTTGAGAAGTGTTTACTTACCTTTGTCTTTGACCACCTAAGACCAGATAGATTTTATATTAAAATATCTTGAAATTATTCTTCTATTTGCCAAGATTTACAGAGGGGAAATCTTTTTATCTTAAAGGTCGTTTTTTAAGCCTAGAAACCTCAGCCAAAAAAGAAATTTTGTTTTTGTATTAATTTTTCTCATTTTTAATTTCAAGCAAGCACCCATCTGTGTCTTAGCTGGATTGAAAATATAGTTCATACACTCACCCCCTCTAAGACAATTGCTTTCAAATACTTCACAGTTAAATCAGTTGTTATAATCATTAACCTTTCGAAGAATATACCCCTTTGGAATACCAAATTATTTTGTTACTATTTAACTTAGAGATTTTATCTAAAAAACAACGACAAACTTCTTGATGGCTTAGAATGGGTTAACAAACACATTCAATCATACAACTGAGGTCCTGCTGTTATGTGTCCTTTCGTCTTGCTGCATTCAGGTAATTTCCATTCATTTCTGTTGCTGTTGTTGCTTTTGTTCTATTCTATTAGGTATAGTATGTGCGTATAGGTTTATGTGTTCGTGTTTACTGACCAATTATCAGTAATTAGCTCATCCTTCTGGCTACTAATTAGCAATCGACATAAAAAGGTTACCATATCAATGGGTGCTTTAATGCTCATTTGCTTCAATTATATGTTTTTTTTTGTTTGATAATTTTACAAATGCCCAGAGTAGCCATATGTTTGCCCGTTATTGCTGTTGTTGTAAATACTAATTAAAGCCACCAAAAACAACAGCAGTGCCCCCAAAAAATAACATAGCTTTTTTGAATTTCATTATAAATTTTTGATTATTTATATTTAGTAAACATTTGATAGTGTGGGCAAAGTAATGAATTTTAATGGGTGCGTTCTATTGCAGTTTATTGTGGCTCTTCAATGTACTGTCTTCGTTTGTTTATGCTAACAGGGAGTACGTACATTTATCTCAGGGAGTACGTACATTTATCTTTATTTATAATATGAGATCATGGTATTTTTTGCTTTGGGTATTTTCTTAAAATTAGTCATTTGTTAATACAGCTTTGGAGAAATATTTACATAGAATTGTTATATAACAAGTATAAATGCATTTGAAGAACACAATAAGATAAGGGTTCTAATGTTGGTGCAACGCCCACGAGATCAAATTTGCATAGCTTTTTGCAGATTTAGGCTAGCGCTAATTAAAGTTCGTGCACCATATTTCACCATAATCCCTTAAAAAATTTGTTTTGCGTCAACATTTGTTCAAACCCATTCAATATTTCGCTAGATAATATTTGTTACATGAAGCCAAGATCCTTTTTGATTTGTGTCATATACTTTGAAAAATGAAGATATCGTTATTCAATTTGATAATGCTGCATCCTATTGCATCTGATATTGGCAATCCAACAAAACTGTCCATATACTCATGTGCGTGAATGTGTGAGTGTCACAGCTGTTTGCAAATTTGATGGCTTTTTGCAAAAATAAAAACAAAATAACTGGAATCAGCATTTGTCCATCACATGCTGGACTTTTGCGTATCTGAAACAATTTTTGTACAGCAATTTCGCGAGCAAGTAGCGTGGCAAGGGTGTTCGCCTGAGCGGGGCCCAAGCTATGTACAATTTTTCATTTTGAATGTCAACTGTAAGTAATCTGTAGTATGGGCAAGTACTCATCGGAATCGTGTTCAGTGACATAAATTACATTTTATCTGATGCAGTAAATCGGTAAAATACATTGGAACCCAAATAGGCATATACATAATACGTTTAATGCAGTATCAGGTCAACAAACGGCCCATTAAACCTTTAAGCTTAACGAAAGTTCTTGACCCTATGTTGCAACGCCACTGCTCACAACGAACTATGTGTGATAGTGTTGAAGTTTTGTGTTATCGTCTTTTTCAAAAATTGTGTTCCATGAACCTCAATTTGTTATTCATTTTATCCTCTGTCAATTGACATTTTTCACACAAAGCTCAAAAGAGCTGCTCCTATTGTATGTGTGTGTGTGTGTGTGTCTTTCTAAATGCACACAGCCACATAAATACATACATATTACAATCGCATTTATGTTTACAGATGCAAAGAGGAAAACTTGCGCACTTTTCATTCATTTGATAGCAAAATTACAAAATATTACAAAAATAAATAAAAAGTAAAGAAAAATAGGATATATTTCAACAGAAATAATCTCTAAGGATAAAATGTGATGAAAATTTTTTTTCTGCTTTTCTATTACTATTTTTGTTTTTTTTTTTTTTGTTTTCTATTTTCGTTTCTGTCAATTTATTGATGCGGGTCTGTGTGTCACAGCATGCACGCATGCCCAGCAAACATTTCAAAGAGTTTTGAGTCTTCCACATCAATATCGATGAATTCTTAATCTTCCAGAAGAGTTTAATGCAGTAAAGCCTTAGCGCGATTAATAAGTGAACCTTTTAATACCCTTCAGGAGAATAAACAGCAACTTCTATTTATCAAAATATAATTGATTTTGTTTCATCCATGTGAATATTTGACAGCTCTTATACTAAATTACATGAGTTTATCTTTGAATTGAAATACCTCACGACTAAAGGTGTTTGCTGGGTGTACTAATACTCGTACATAAATTGTATAGAAATTGTGCATGTGTTTGCGTGCGATTGTGTGCATTGGTAAAGAATGCTTTATTACATGTTGAGCTTTGACCCGCAACAAATGTTTGTTCTATTTTCACTCTTTTACCATTAAAACTTTGTTGGCTTGCATTTGTTATTTTCTTTTTTCAAAAAAATAAAAAAAAACAAAGAACTTTTTTTGTATTTCATTTTCAGTTTGGATTAACTTTCAATTGTTAGCTATTGTTAAAGGATTTATTTATGAAGTGAATGAGGAAAGTTGTGTGCAAAAATAAATGTTTGTTACCCTAATTGAATAAATAAATGAAATATATTTGGATATGACTTGTCAGCATACTTATACATGTGATAGCAAAAACTACTTTACCCCTCCCCCTTTCTTATGTCGTTTTCAACTATACAAAACAATATGTACAGTCTTTTCGAATGTATGATGAATATGGTATAAGAAATTAGTATAAAGCAGTAGTAGGAATATAAAGTACTTCAAAGCTTATCCGAGTCATTGCCAGCAATGATAAGCATTTTTCGATAGCTTCTAAAAGACATAATGTGAAAAATCTCACATAGTTTCCATAAGGAGTGCAATGATTTGAATGCCACTGCGTCGATTTTAACATTGTAGAGATTAATTGTCATAAAATTTGATAAGCTATAAAATAAATTGAAAAAATTTAATAATTATAAGCGGGCAAGATTTTTAAATAATGATTTCAAATCACATGAAAATAACTTTTTAAAATGGCATTAATTGTCATTAATGACATTAATTTACTTTGTTTTTTTTTTTGATTGCTAGCATCATCTTTCTATTTAGTCAAATCTTGATAAGAAAAATTGAGATAAACCTGGTCTTAGTAATATTGAATATTGGTATTGTCTCTTAAGCATCTGTACCAATTAAAACGAAATTTTCACAAAATATTTAAACATTAGACATACTCTAGAGCAGGTATGGCCAACAAGTAGATAGCGATATTTGGTCGATCATAGTTTAATTTTGTTTTTTTATTTATTAAAAAAAATTTTTTTATTTATTTTAAAAATTAAAAAAAAGCATAATTACTGAAACGTAGTATTTTAAAATTTTAAAACAGCAGACTGAGCATTTTTTATAGTGCAAAACTTGAGCACGATTAATAAAAATTATCAAGTTGGTTTTACTATGTAGATCGCGACACATTTTTGAGATAAAAAGTCGATCTTAGGCACATACAAGTTGGCAACCCCTGCTCTAGAGAGCCTACGAATTAGACAACATTACAAAACAGCAATGAACATAAAAGAAGATTTTGACAAAATTAGTCTTAGTTACAGTGTGGTGCTATAAAGCTTATTTTCAATTCATTAATTTTTGTAATTTTAATTTTTAATTCAATATTTTTGTAAACTCAAATAATGTTTTTCTTGCTGTAAGTTTTTGATAGTAACAAAAAATATGTACCTATATGTATGTTTTTAATGTAAGTTTTCGTTAACAGTGTGATGTGAATATTCAACAAAGAATTTTGACATACCCCTGAGGATGCTTAAAACCCATATGCAGAACGTCGGGTGAACAAATGAATTTAACATTGTTTTATTCATAAAATCAAAAATTGATTTTTCAACAAAGAAAAACCTTTTCAATTTATAAGAACAAATATATTGGTCACATATTATTCATATAACATTTTTATTTACATAATTTCTTCAAAACAGTACTATTGGTGTCTGAATCCTTCTATATGATTGAAAAATTGTTACTGTAAAATCAGAATTAGTTTTCTACTTTATTTTTTTCGTTGCATATACGTAAGGAGATTGTGTATTAAAAAATTAGTAATAAAACTACATAACTAAGATTTTCATGAAATAATCAAATGTGAATGCTTAAAATTTCGAGAAACTTAAATTAGCTGATACTTTTCATCTCATTACTTACATACGTTACTATTCATAGAGAATCTTCACGAGCTTGAAACCTACATATGCCACCATTTTGAAAATAAAGTGTACAAGCGCTTGCACCCAAAAAGAGGAAATAAGTCTCAAAATAGTTCTGACATTAAGAGAACCAACTAAATAAATTTTTCAGAACTTTGTACTCATAAAGAACCTTAACAAAAAACTCCTTATTAGATTTATTTTGAAAAGCTGTAAATTATAATGAATTTTTTTCTAATGCCTTTTCAGTATTGATTGCTCACTTGTTCGGTATTTTTTAAGTTTCATATATTTCATTGTTTATGATTCAATATTAATTTTATGTTATTTACATTGTACATATACGACATCAGAAATATATATAGAATAGAAGTACAGAAGTTGTGTTAATTTTAAGAAAAGTTTCAGTATCAAGTTCACAACAGGTTTTCTATAGTCGACTCTTACAGGCAAAAATGTTATAGCACTATTTTGTAAATCACGGCGCTGGAACGCTACACCAACGCAGCGCATCACTTGGATTTAATATTGGCATTTTATAAATCACTACGTAATTGCGTTAGCTATGTCACGTCGTTACGATAAACTGTCATTCAGCTACAGTTCGGCGTTGTCAGATGTAAAATAAAATGAGGATAATTTTTGAAAATTTGTGAAAAACTCAAGCATTAACAAATTTTTGTAATCTGGTAACGATATCAGCTGTTCGTTTTGTTTGTTATTGAATTCTTGTCAGTGATTCCAAATGTGCAAGGTAAAATGACAATAAAAACTGTTTAATTAAAAATAAGAAAAAAGCATCTGTCTAAGGCGACTATGTTATTAAACATTCCTTTCCTATTTTTTAAACTTTTAATATTTCATTTGTTGCTACGGCTTGCTTTTCAACAGCATCTGCAAGCCTAACGGCAGCTCAAGAGCAAGTGATGAAATTGACAGTTCATATGAACGAAATCGCAACGTTGCGTTTTGCAAAATACCAAATTCCGAAGCTTCCACTACGTTATTGCGTTACTCAACGTTCAGCGCAGGGTTGCGTTTTATAAAATGCGAATTTCAACAACGCAGCGCGAAGTGGTGTGTCGTGATTTACAGAATGATGCCATTAATTTTATAGCGAACTTATTTTTTGGGTGTTGCATTTAAACAAGCTTCCAGCAAGTCGTGCCTAAGTGCAAATATAAATCTACAAAAAACTGCAGTTAACTTTAAAAATTATTCTACAAATATTTTTTGTAAAAATCTTTACCTGAGCTGTGAACACGCTTGGTCGGTCATAACTTCAGCGTATGAGCAATATTTCATTCAATAAATCTGTTGAGTTCATTTTTCACATGCAAGTTAGCTGACATACATATGTGTACGTTAGTGAACCACCTTAATGGCTTCTATTGAAGCCAACATATTTGAAAATACGAGTACCTGGCTGGAAACGTAAACTACAGTGACCAAATTATATCACAAGAACATTGATAAAAAAGAATGAATTCTCATTTCGGATCAAATCGAAATCTTTTCAACTACAGCCATAATTCAACAGAGTTTTAAAAATTAATTAAGCCTTATAGCACTATTTTTTATGTCAAATCTAGAACAGAAACCCTCTGTTGAAAGCAATTCATGTTAGTTAGTTATTTGGTCTTTGAGTACGTGTATGTGTGCCTATGTGTATGTATTATTTTTTAGGATAGCAAGTCAAAATTATTACTAACTAAATTTGAAAATATGACACGAATAGTACACTCAAGCGTTTGAGCCTTTGAGTGTGGTGCCACATGAAATAATGAATTTTAGACATGAAAATATGAGTGGCAAATATTTCATCATTGAAAACAAATACAATGCGTGCAGTTTTAGGTGAATATCGCTTAAGCAAAAACTACACTGAGTAAACAGTGGGTAGCCAGCGTACAGTGGGTATGTTCTTATGCACGTGCAAAACTAAAACTTAGAGCTGAAATTGTTCTTATATAGACTACTATAGACTGTATAATATTCAGTTCGGTCCAAGACCAGTTCGGATCCCAGACATTTAGCTTTACCATTGGATATCATCTCAATTTTCGGGGGGTTGGGGGGCTGTCAAAACATCCCGAATTAAAGTTTTAAACAATTTAAAAAGATTTGATAAAACGTTTTCGTCCACAATAATATTGCTCAAGAAAAACAATTATATTTTACTTAAAAAAAGGATTCTTTTCAAATATTAATTAAGAACTAACCCAAATAGTAGAAAGTAAATATTATTCGAAAAATGTGCTGAAATAGAGATATTAGAATTTGGGTGTTGTTTGTGTGTTCCCTTATGAAAAACTCTCAAAAAATATGTAACAGAAAACCCATTTTCTTCTGAAAACTTATGGCGGCAATGGTAAGATGCTTTGTGAAAAAAAATTCTCTTTTTCTGAATAAAATTTTTAATTATTTGCAGCATAGCTTCCTTTTAGTTTGATATACATATTTTTTAATACTCTTAAAAAGTAAAATTGCTCCAAGCTCAAAGAAATAGTTCGCTGTTCTGTAATGTGAATCTTAGAAACATATCCTTAACTTCACTGGCTAATAATATCGTCGATACATTTATCGAATATGACTTCTAGCTCAAATATACTGTTTCGCCTGATATATCATTTATGACATATATTGTATATAGCCCAAGTTTCATCAAGAAACTAGATGCTTACTATCTCAAAAAAATCTTCACAATGTATTTTAATGAAATTATTAAATCCTCTATAGTCATCACCACGTGATATCCTGGAAGCGGAGCATCACTCGTGCTATTTTGACAATGTGGAAGCTCCATAAGCCGCTTACTGTTTGCGTGGCTATTTTCCCATTGAAAAAATAATGCTTAATCAACGCAAGTAGCTTACTTCTCTCTATTAGAACAAAAATGTTTGAAAAATATATATTTTCGAAGGCGGTCAAATCGAACTGTGTCGTCTGACCCATATGAAATTAATTGAACATTACTAGAAAAGACGAAACTTTAAAGAAAGATAGAAATTTTACTCACAGCTTTTGACTTTTTGATGAGCGAAAAAACAAGTTACCACTGTTGATTTTATGGGCAAAGGCATACGAGTGTCACATGAAAGTGTAGTGTGAGGAACAAGGAGCAAAAATAAAATCCTCTTTTCACTTCAAAGAATGAAACTCACGTCTAAAGTCATAAATAAAAAATTTAAGAAAAATTAATAAAATATTTTAAGCGATTTCATAAATGGGTTGCCGCTCTCGACTCCCAAAGGCGTAGTATAATACACATAAATAAATCCACTTTAAGCAGATTTCATATTTGTACATAAATAGTCGTTTTTAATCCCATATATTTTGCTCATTGCTTTTATAAACTGCATTCACTGTATGTTGGGGAAAAATTGTTCGTTGTTGACTCAAATGTTAAATAAATCTTCAATTTTTGTGCTGTGTTCCTTTGACGATGCCTGCTGTGTATTGTTATTTGAGTTGATGCATGTGTGTACGGGTAGGTACATACATGTATTAGTGATTGTGCGAAAAAGTGTTATTGACACGTGACCCAGTTTTGGATATTGTAGTTTTGTGGTCGTATGGAACACACATGACAACAACAATAAAATATTGTCTGTTTTATAGAATATCTCTAGTAGCCTACTATAATTCCTAATCTCTTAATATGCAATGATATTTTAAGTAAATTATATTTATTTATTTATATTGCTACTTATATGAAACTAGAAAACAATCGCAAGCACATTTAGAATGTAGGACAACATACTGCTCTGTTGAACTTGAATTTTGCAACATTTTTTGAATAAAGAATAATGAACGTTATTTATTAAAGCACTCTATGTTATTTGATTATTTGACTATTTGACTTAAAAGTAGCAAAAGCTATTAAAAACTGCATAAGAGCCTTAAAACGAAAGCGTTATATCCAAAAATTGTTCTGAAGAACAACACCCGAAACCATCACAGAATGAAAACTCAAGTAGACTTTAGAAATATTAAGTCTTTAAGACTGTCACTGTTCTTATAGCATGAATACGGAGTACCCTCTGTGAACAATTTACAAAAATTCATATGGTGGCCTTTGTTTTTCTGAGACCACAACTATGTAATAATTTTGTAGTTACTTGTATTTATTTTGACCATCAGATATGCTTTAAGTGTTACTAATCAAGGTCATACTACACATCATTATTTAGCTTCTATTCAGAGGTGTTGTTACGCCTACGACTTTTAGTTTTTTTTACTCATAACTCAAAAAACGTATTTCGAAATAATTATGCAGAAGTAATCATCATTTCATGTTTTATTTTGTGTGAAAAAATCATTACATATATAATGAATTTGTTTTGTGGGAAGGGTGTATGTTAACTTTTACTTACACTCGCACTTTGCACATTCAAGTACCTCCAGCTCCAAGTTTATTGAGGACGATTTCTCATTTAATTTTCAATTATCTGTTGTTATTTACTGCTTAAATTCAATTGAGTTCATTAAATTCAATTTTATAATATATGAAATCAAAATCTTAATTTTGTATCATACTATCTAAGAATTGATATTTTTAGGTACACCCTTACAATGCCAAAAAATAAAATAAATTATCTTACTCAATTACAAAGGATTCATTAATTTTTCAGGTACACGCACTGACACACTTTATCAATCAGCTCAATAATTGATGCAGAATATATGTACCTATGTAATATCCTTACAACAAAACTATATAACTATATCAGAAGCAACAAAAACCAAAATAAAAACAAAAGAACAAAAAGTCAATAAACTTCTGTCAAAAGGATAACGACAAAAAGAGTGGTAGTGCAGTGTATGGCAATAGTGAAATGTAGGAAAACCTGAGACAAGTCAGATGAAATTTATTATTTTCTATTATCGTATAACATTTCACGCAGGTAGCGATGCAGGAATTCAAAGAAAGTAAAACCAGAAAATGATAAATTTCACACATGCACGTATGAGGAGACAGACAGTACAAGTCCCAGAAAACATTTTTCATCGCGCAAGTCATGTCTTAATCGCTGAGGCGATGATTATTACGATCATAATCCACTCTCATGCGATAGCTTTTTCTGGAGAAACTGTCCGCTTTTAGTGACATGTCAAAGTGATTCGTCTAAGAATCATAAGGAAGAGTTTCTAAAACTAAAAATTTAATTCGAAATAAAAATATTAATTCATGGTATTGGTCATGGAATTATTGTTCATTTTAATCCTGGAAATTATTATTAACATTTATCATAAACTTTGCAACGTTTTCAATTATGTTTGAAAAGGATAACACAATAAAATACAATTTAATTTTTTAAACATAAAATGCTAATATGCGCAACTTTCACGATACACACTGACATTTAATCAGCCTGATTTTCATTTATCTCGATATTTTACACCAAGCGAAGAACTTTTTAATATCCCACGCAAGGTGCATGGATTAAATGAAACTTCAAGTATAATATCGAGTCCGAAATGACATATCAAATAATTTATTTCGACTTCAGTAATTAGCTTTGAAACTCTCTGGCAAGTTGCTACTGAAGAAATTGTCGTTTGACGTCAGAATATCAGCTCGCGCGTAAT
Organism: Meiosimyza decipiens; assembly: GCA_963680825.1. Classification (NCBI taxonomy): domain Eukaryota; kingdom Metazoa; phylum Arthropoda; class Insecta; order Diptera; family Lauxaniidae; genus Meiosimyza; species Meiosimyza decipiens. Next base: position 76,886,874 of record OY804259.1, read on the forward strand.
CAAAATCTGCAGTTAAAAATGTTTTCTGGGCTATCTCGTATGTGTGTGTTGTACGTTGCCCCATATTTATTTGTCGTAGAAAGCATGTACGTCCCAGTAGGCAAGGGCAGGAGCTTGCAGGCCTTCTAGCAGGCCTTACCTGGTAAGATTAAGGCCTTACCACTTCCTTTCAAACTTACTTTCTTTTTTATATGAAACGTCCCGATAAGTAAGGCCTTATTTAGCAGGCCTGATAGAAGTACTCTTCGAGCAGGTCTTCCTACATCGCTTGCGTCAAGAGCCCTTCTGAGAGCGCTTACCGTAGAAGGGGTCATAGAAGTACTTTGAAAAAATTAAATCTTAATACGTCGTGAGACTCTTAGTTAAATGTTTTTTTTTTATCTGCGTCAACCTCCCTTGCGTTGATATTTTTAATGTTTATTTTTTGTGACGATTTCTTAATTTATAATTTCACATTGAATACATAACACTCTACCACTTTAGCATGACATGAAACAGAAGACCAACCCAGCAACATGCACACCGTTCCTTACTGCTAACCATGTATCAACTTTTGATGTCGTATAAGTACAATGCAATGACAAAAAAGGATTTGTCGAATCCTAAAACATTGCAATACATGAAATAAAAAAATACATGAAGTCCTTCTTTTTTGCCTTTTATTATGAGGCCTTATAGCACTGCTGCTGTGGGAAGGCCTTATAGCACTGCTGCTATGGGAAGGCCTTATAGCAGTACATAATAGCATTTCATGAGTATACACTCAATGGAGTGTAACTATTCTGCTAATTAAAAATTCACGACTTATAAAAATTACTTATTGTTAATATTGACAGATCGTAAATAAAAACAAAAATCATAGTAAAAAAAAAAAATTTTTTTTTGTTATTTACATGAAAATTTAGTTTTGAGAAGGCCTCTTACAATCGGAGCAGTGCTAGCAGGCCTTCTCTGGGGAAGGCCTTGCTCAATTGCCTGCTGGGGCGTAAAAGAAACTGAAGTTAACTACATGCACAGTGTTGATATTCTTGAGTACAACAGTGGTGGGAAAAATCGAATGAAAAAAAACTGAAAGAAAATAAATTAGGCTTTGAAATTAAAATACTTTTAACTTACAAAATCTGCATAGACTCATAGGACACAATCCTTGGACTTTATTAGATATATTCAATAATAAGTCTGTCTTTTCACTGAAATAATTTTGTTTATTTAATTGTCACTGACAATCTTGCCCAATTTTTACAAAAAACATATCAAGACGGTTTGTAAGCTACCAACATTTTCAAATTGAAAGCAACAGAATTTCAGAGCATTTAATCATTAAATTATTATATTTTATTCATTAATTATATTAATGCATTAATTAACATTACGTGTTACATGAAATATGTTTACATCTGGTTCTATGATAATGGGAAACTTTACTGCTGAATTTGTATTGCATGATTTTAATACTTATTCATTTTTGTTTCTTTATTACGTTTCTGATGACTGTTGGACTAGTTGTAGTATATTAAAAAGAAGCCAATTACTTATTAAAGTATCTAAGAAGAAAGCAAGGAACTCCAAGGAACTGCCAGGTTAAACATAATTCTGAGGAAGTAATTTTCTTACAGCAAAATTAATGAGTTTTTTGAAGCGAAACTTCTTGACGGCCACGTGTTTTTTTTAAGTATAATTAGATATATGTAGGTCAGTGATATTGACTTTTGTAAAATTTACTTCTTTTCTTGTTCTATAAGTCCGTTGAGAGCGTTAGGACTAAACAGAATTTCTATAGCTTTGTATTTTGAGCGCTTGCTCGTTGTTTTTTGCTGTGCGGTTCCTTTCGATTTTTGAAATATCACTTTGTATCACTCGGCGATATTCCTCAGCATCTACTTTTTCTACTGGCTTTATATATCATATGTATCACTTTAATGCTTTTCAGCACACAATGATTATTTTTTCGTTGCGGAGGTGATACTTCGTGTGCAAACTGTGTTTCCAAGGATTAATTGAGCTCATTAAAGAAAATATCGGAGTATAAGGATGGTGAAGAATGATGAAAGCGGGAGCTTTGGCTCACATGCACAACGGTCATGATAAACACATGTAAAAAAAAATAAATAAAAGTTTTGTGAGCGCATTATTCACTGACAACAAATTAAAAACTGGATGGAAAAAGTATAAAGCAAATAATTTAAAACAAAAACTTTAAGATTGTAGCAGCTTAAATTGTTCGATTCTGGTTTGTCTCACCTAGCTATTTTATGCTCTTCTTTGTGGTCATATTCTAGAAGGTATGGAAATTTTAATATATATAAGTGACAAATATTCGTTATTCTTCCTTGGAAAGAATGGTGGAGTTATGCGTAAAAGCTTTAGACCATCGTTCTTAAATTCAAATACTTACAAAATTTATTTGGTTCATAACTCAATATAAAATCTGAATATTGTGGTTTAATATTAAATATTTTATAAGCATTTAGTTTATATTCTATAAACCTTATGGCATTTGTGTTAAACACGGCTTGTTTCTAATTGAACCCGTTTCACCCGCGTTTGGATCTTAAGCAATTGTTTTTAACTCTATTGCTTTACTTTCTGATGCTGTATGATGTGATGTTGTGTTGCCAACTGTCAAGTAAAAAGCTGTGATGTATTGCGTGTAAGTGAATACTCAAAACCTAGTCAGGACGTGCCGTAGCGTGAAAGTCTATTTAGAATAGAATTTAACGTCGCGTCGGATATTTTGACATTTTGACTTCTGCTGTTTAAAAGAAAAAATCCAAAGGAAAAAAAGACAAGAGCTATTTATATAAGTTAATTTTATATATACTTTGGTTAGTATTTTTTTAAATTATAAAAAAAATCTCGCAAATATCGAGGTCATAAGATTTATTGCCTTAGCCCAAGTTAATGAAATATTAATAATAAACGCTTATCAAGCTTATAGTGTTTCTATTAGAAAAAACAATGCTGCTTGTCGAAAATTTTCCAAACAAAGAAATTCCACAGATAAATGTAGCATGAATTTAACAGCCACGATAAAATAAAAAACCAACTTCTTGTAAATCGTTTTTCCAGCATCTGTAACAATATCAGTTAATGCAATAAAATTGTGGTGTGCGACACATCCTTAAATTTTTTTTTTTCAGATATCTGGAAAAAATTTAAAAACCTGAAAGTATTTTCTATCAGACTACGAGCTCTATAACTCCAAACTCCCACTTTTTGATTTCACAGTCATTGTCAGTATAAAAAACTTCGTAAGAAAAGTAGGGTTTAATAAGAATATGAGATAGGCTTCAAAAGTACATTTAGGCAGAATATTGACAAAACAAATACACAACCAGTTTGATAACTGCTGGAACGAAAGCAACTTAACCGTTCGTATAAAATCAACGAGATCACCACCATCAGACGAAAAATCGGTAGATCGCAGAATAACAAAAGAATGCTTTAGAGTTTTGTGCAAGCCAGTGTCGCCTAATCTTTTGGGAGATAAGAACAATGCGCGCTACTTGTTTTAGGTGCTGACCAAAGTCGTTTCTTTATTGTGTAAAGTGTGTAAATGAAGTGAAATATTTTAGTTAACACTTTTAGATACTTTTAAAAATTACTTTTATGAAGCACGTTTTCATTTCGAAATAGAAGTTGCGTTTCTGATTCAAACAAAAACCAGTTATCTAACTCCTAAAATACTTTGACTACAATTGAAATCCATATAACGTAACAATATGTAATATTCCCAATACTTTTCACTCACAATGACTGTGCCCCACCAATGCTCTTGTTGTTTCCATAAAATTGAGTTGAAATTTTCATGCTTAACCATAAATTAAACTTCTTTCTAGAGATAAAATTATGAGCCACCGAAATTTAAATGAAAAGAAAATTATGGCATCAAACATGCTTCGAGGCACAAAATATATGCTACACTACAAATACATGCACACATGCATAAGTCCAGTACTTGAGGGCGTGTGCCATTACCATTATGTTATCTACTCTCAATAACCCTAAATAACCATAATAAATGTATTTTCAAAAACTGAAAATAGATGACAAAAAGACTGACCAGTCGGACCAAAAACAACCAACTTAGAGCATACAGTCAGTCATGAGGGTGGTACGCACACTGTTGGCTGTGGTGATACTCGTAGTAATGTTAAGGCTATTGACATGCATGGTTATTGGAAAAACGACAGCATCTGTTCATCGTTCATTGGGATGTCCAGCTGTGAATTTAAAGCAATTTTTCTTGTTTTTTTTTTTTTGGAGCGTTTTTCGTTGCTGCATTTTATGCCCTTTTGTAGTTGTTATTGTTGTATTCCTTGTAAAATTTGTTTTTCTTGTAAATATCTACGCATGTTTTCAACCAATAATTCACAATGAACATGCACTAAGGGCGCTGTTTCCGAAGAATTGTGTGTTAGGGAAATTATAAAAACTTTTATTTTAAGAATCTTAATTATAAAGCATAGTTGACCTTATAAGTAAGCAAAATACTTTTGTTTTGTGTCTATTAAATCAAAAATAACAACAATTATTTCACAGCAAAGAAGAGTCACTAGCCGCTAGGCTCTGGAACATTCGTATTAATTGTAATTTTTCAAATTTCATTTAAATATTTCACTTTAATAAATTGAGCATCATTAAAAATATGTAAATAAATATGAGGATTATTAACATTGTTAAGCAAACATCAAGCAAAAGGTCAATGCAAAAAACTTTTTTATGATAGTTAATTGGCAAAGTTTTAAGTTATTTGTTCATTATAACAATGCAAATGTAAAGAACAAATATTTATTTAATTTTTCCAATAATCATTTGCAATTGAAAAGTCACACAGCCACAAAATAGCCAACACGTAAAATTCTGTTAAAAAAATGACAGTAAACAATTGATATACCCACAAGAATATTTAGTATTTAAGTGTAATTAATTAAAAGCATTTTATTTGTAATTACAAAAACAATTGTATATTTTTATTTATTTTTGCAATATAACAATGAAAAAGAAATGCTGAAAAGAGAATTAATTGTACGCAAATGAGCGTAAATATATATTAATTCAAATACGCTCATAAAAATGAAAGTACGCGAGTGTAGAACGTCGCACGTCCTATAAAAAATTATCAATAAATCAGCAAATCTTTATGGGTAATTCGGTCTTTCTATAAGTAAGTGATTAAACATTTTTTATAATTTATATATGTGGTGTGTGGGCTATCGTAACTTTTTTTTTGAGTTAAATAAAACATAGAGATGACAAAGCTATGATCATTCAAAAATTAGAATTTTTTATTCTTTCAAACTCAAAAATCCTGAAATCTATAGATGGAACAAGAGAAAAGAACGTTTAAATAGAATAGTTTATAAGAAATGACTTTAATTCGAATTTTCAAAATAAAATCTTAAGTATCTAAACATAAAATACTCTAAATTTATGTTCTGTATTTTAGTTAAAAATTTTACAAAAAATTTGTCGCAAAGTTTAAAATCGAAAACTCAATTTAAAACTACCTGTTGATGGCCAAAAGTTATTTTCGAACGATTTCCACCGATTGCAGGCAAACAAAATTGTTCGGAAAGGACCGAAATTCTGCCTGTTTTTTACCTATATTTCCTATATTCCTTGAGCTTTATCCACCAAAGAAACAATGCAAATATTGATCCAAAATTCTTCACAGCCTGGGGAAGCTGCAGGCTGTACAGCTTTGATCTTATGATATTTTTTTTTTTAAAACCATCATCATTTTCTCCACATTCACCGTAAATGTGTTGAATAAAAAAAAATTTCAATCATTTATTGAATTTAATTCATGAATAAATTCAAAAGTTTCGATTTCTTCACAATACAATCAATACGTCACTATTAAATTGAAAAGCAAATAAAATCCAATTAAAAGCCCACAAATAAAATTAAGTCTTCACCGAAAAGACTCAATACGTTACCAGATGTATATTTTCGCACAACAATTTACCAAGTTACCAGAGTTGCTTTTTAAATGAAGTATCCAAATAAATATGAAACAAAATGGAGCAACACACACAGATACACACACGCGTTCATACGCACAAGTAAAAGTACACACAATTGTCCCATATTTAAAAATCAAACCAATTTCACTTACTGTTTACAGCTTTCATGCGAATTCGCAACCAACTTCGCAACTTCCGGTGACTACATTTTTCCATTTCAATAAATTTGGCGAGTGCAATACAAACAGTACCGACAATGACCATGATGCTGGACAGACAAATGAGCAAACGTACTGTAAAAAGTGCATGCAACAACAGAGATATTCGCACAATTCGCCATTTTTAATTGTTAATGTTTAATTAAAATGCAAAAAAAAAACAGGGAAACACTGTACAAAATGTAAAAAATGTGCGAATGATTGCAAAAGAAAACAAAAGGTGAAATAGCAAATAAGAAAACAAAACAAACACGATATGTGCAACTTGGCGAATTCGCTAAAAATGCAAACAAATAAAGAAAAAACTGCGATCAACATGGTTGCGCGCATCGCAAATGCCTCGCAATTGTTCCTGCACTTATCTCTTATCCACACCCAGAAAAAAAAAGTGGAAAATATTGATTTTCTACTGTTGACTAACCGCCTTAAACTGAGGTTTTTGGATGTAACTAGTAGCACCTTTAGCCATTTTTGTTGTTGCATTGTTTTTGTTTTATGAATTTTTTTTGGTGGCTCAGTGAAATAATTATAAATTTTTTCTTTTTATTTCAGAATACGAAATTGTTTGAAATAAACTAAATTTGTTTAGTGTAAAAAATATTTCGGGTCGAACTTTGCCCGTTTTCATTAAAGAGCGATAGTCTTACTAATTGAACTAACATATGATGAGGATGGTTGCAGTCTACAAGGAAATATATGTAAGTAAAAGATTAACTTTACATATGTTTAAAATAAACTGAAAAAAATCTGAAGTCTAGATTTTTAAACTTGAGATTGGGGTCTTATTTTCCTTAGTGTACCGCTGACACTTTTGCCTCAGTAAAAAAAATCTGTAAATGAGTAAGCGAATCACGTGAGCGTCCATCGTGTGATTAATCCACATGAAAAAGGAAAATTCGTAGGACGAGCGCTATGGTTACAACGCTACTTTTACTTTTTTGCCCCACAATGCGCGTTGTGAAAACGTTTTGCCAATTGCAAGAAGAAAAATAAATGAATGAAAAAATTTGTTAAAATTGTCTGCAAAAAAATACAACACACTATAAAAAACTTCCAGCAGACAAAAAAAAAAAATTGGAAGTGGAGCACTTGTGTAAAGTAGTAGAAATGTAAGGATTTTACTTTGCTCTGAAAAATTGCGGATAAAGCAAAATGTAAAACTGCATTTTTAACCTCTCATGAATAATTCAGCGAGGTTCAGTGTTGCCCCCAACGATTTTTGGTTCCCATTTTCTACTGAGTTGAATTCTACAATATTTAAAAATGATTCACGGCGTTAAAACGTGGGACTTAAATATGAAAACTGAAACATAATTTTAATTTTTTTGCTAAATGTTAGAAATAATGTCCAGATTGAGAATCAGTTAAGTCAAAAATTACATTATTGGCAGTTAAGAACATAACACTTTTTTTCGCAAAAAATATGAATACGTATTATTTTCAATGAAAATTCTGGTTTTCAACATGTGAAAGAGCCGTCTCAAACTTCATCCAAATCGGCCAAAAAGTGAAAAACAATTTTTAACACCTGAGCCCTCTTTTCACAGACCAGGACACTTACTTATAAATGTACTTATTTACAGAACAAAAGTTGTATTAATAAATTTATTGAAATTTCTAAAAATTTTCCAAAAGCTTTGATTTCTAGCTCATTTCGCTCTTTATCTTGACAAACTCATAAATTTAATCAACTGCAGTTGCCGGTTTGCTTATATTTCTTCTTCTTTGTCCTTTATCCTCTCGCTTATTATTGACCGCAAACTATTTGCTTCGACTTAGCACAATGCTCACTTTACTACAAACATATTGGTCGCAATGGAAAAAAAACCTGCCAAAATAAACTTCTAATTGTTGTGGCGTCTGCTCGGGGTTGTTGCTCTTACACTCTTTCTCTAAAATTTTTATTTTTCTTTTATCTTACTTCTTTCACTTTTTCACTACAGTTGGCAGCACATTTTTAATGCATTTAACATTTTTTTTTTTTATTAATTTTTCTTGGCATTTGGCCAACGTTTATGAAACCTAAGTAAATCAGCGCTAATGTCAACATTTGCACTTGTAAATGTGAGCGATACTCATGTATATGGCAACACTATTTTTGTTGTAAAGTGGTTGCTTTTATTAGAAAAATGCTGTAATAAACAGCTTCGTGACAAATTTGTGAATAATGATAGACATTTGTATGGAAGCAATGCAAGAGTAGTAATAGTAGTAACTGCTTAGTAGTAAGAAATGCAGTAAAAAATTATTGAGTGACAAAATATCTTTAAGTACGAGGGCGTGTGTAATGAAAATGTTGTCAAATAAAAAATACTTAAACAAATTGTGTGAGAATTGCTGTATAAGATATTTATTTTTGTGGATGTTTTGAAGTTCAACGCAATGCGTGTTAAAAAAAATGGTTTTCTCGAAATTAAATTTTTAATTTCAATGAAAGAAACATTACAAAATTTACTTAATAATGTACATAAAAGATGTTTAACGTCAATAGTTAGATAGACTTTTTTCAAAATCGTATCGCCATGAAAAACCCTAAATGTACTTTCAATAAGTAGGCAATTTAGCTCCGTTTTACTTTAATTAATACTCTTACCGGAAAGAAACAAGTCAATTAAACTTTCAAAGTATTTGTCATGCCTCGAAAACTAAGAGCTTTTGTGTTTATTAGTTTTTTCATTTATATTTTATTCTGTCCAAAAGCTTTAAAAAGACAGTTGCGTATTAAATAAATTGAGCCAAGCAAGGCGTTTTTAATATATTTGTAAAGAAAACTTTCCGTAACATATACAATATATATACATTTTTTATATTAAATACGTTATTTCTCAAGCGTTTGGAGCTACAGAAAAATATAAAATTATTATAGCTTATTAAGCTTTTTCCATCTAAAGGGTGTTTTTTTTAGAGGTATAGAGCTTTGAATTGAAATAAAACACAAGAAAATCGTTTTCATGTCCATCAATTTAGCTTTATTGGAAGGATAATTTTATGCCATTAATGTTTAAATATGATTTCGGGCATGTGGCCGCCGCGGCTGGCTCGAATAAAGCCAATTCTACAGGTCCAATTTTGAACCACTTTTTCGAGCATATGGGGCCGTATGTCGGCAATAACGCCACGATTGTTGGCTTCCAAGTCCCCTAACGTTTCTGGTTTGTTGGCGTAGACGAGCGACTTCACATATCCCCAAAGAAAATAATCCAATGGTGTCAAATCACACGATCTTGGTGGTCAATTGACAGGTCCATTCCGCGAAATTATGCGCTCATCGAATGTTTCCTTCAATAAATCGATTGTGACGTGCGCTGTGTGGCATGTAGTGCCGTCTTGTTGGAACCACAACTCATCCACATTCATGCCATCCAATTCGGGAACAAAATAGTCGGTTATCATGGCTCTATACCGGTCTCCATTAACGGTAACTGACTCTCCAGCATTATTTCGGAAGAAGTATGGCCCAATGACTCCACCAGCCCATAGAGCACACCAAACAGTCAGTTTTTGTGGATGTAATGGCGTCTCAAGGGTCTCATGTGGATTCTCTTCACTCCAAATGCGGAAATTTTGCTTGTTGACGTAGCCATTCAACCAAAAATAAGCCTCATCACTGAACAAAATTTTGCGATGAAAATCAGCATCGAGATCAATCTCATTTTCGGCCCATACACCAAAATCACGACGCATTGCATGGTCTCGCGGCTTTAATTCTTGCACAAGCTGGATCTTGTAAGGTCGCAAGCCAAGATCTTTGCGCAAAATCTTCCATAAAGTTGATGGACAAAGCTCCAATTGCTGTGCACGGTGGCGAATCGATTCATTCGGGTCCTCTTCAACATTTTGCTCTACAGCGGCAATTGTTTCTTCGGTGCGCACTGTTCGACGTCTCTGCGGATGCGTATTATCACATAGAGTAAACGTAGTGCGAAAACGATCCATGGTTAACCGAATTAATTGCTCTTATGGACGATTATGTCGACCATAAAATGGACGGAGCTTGCGGTAAACTTCGCGAACTGAACCATTATTTTCGAAATAAATTTGCACGATTTGCAAGCGTTGTTCTTTTGTCAACCTGTTCATGATGAAATGGCAAACCAAACTGAACATAAACGACATTAGAGTTGCTAGATTTGACCATAAAATGCCAGTTTTATCTCTATTCGAAAAACAAACCTCTAAAAAAACACCCTTTACTTTCAGAATCGATTTCAGAGCTTGCAACTCCGATGTCTATATCCCCGACAATAAATTCCTTCCTTATTTATGATACTCTATTCGTAATAACTGTTAAACACCTCTAAGAAATAAGCGCTTAATTAAATAAGGATTGAAGTAGTTAAAGCTAAATTAGTAAATCTTCATCTTGATTGCTCTCCGTACTGTACTCGTATGTATGTATAATAATTCTTTATACTGCATTGTTTGAGTTCGAAAAGTCACAATTTTTCCGTGACAAGTTCATGCATTTCTGTTATGCACCCTTCCGCATCCTTGATGAGTGCAATCAATGACTGAATGAAAAATGGTGCCAGCAAAACTTAAATGAACTGGAAAATCATACCCAATTAAACACATTTATCAAACCCAACGCGAAAAAGCACTTGGATAATACTTCTGATTAGAATTTACAGAGGATCTGCTTCCAATTCCATTTTCTATTAGCTCTTTGAACATATCATTACGTATCCTCGAAAGCACTTGGAAAATTTTATCGAAACTTAAATTTTTTTCGAAATATAAGACTTCATATTACAAGCAGAAACTTCTAACATAGTTCTTTTGGAAGCAGTATATATTATTTCCTATTGAAATATTTCACTGCTGCACACAAAAAGAAATAAGTACCATTCAAAGCGCACACAGTTGACGACCTATCATTACAAAGGTTGCCAAGGAAAGAGTGAAAAAAAAGTTTTTAGGAACCCATGCCATGCATGCCATTCAATTTTCAATTCAAAATCAACTTCGTTTAATTCCAAATCCTTACACTTTAAGCACACAAGTGTGTGTGTGCGTCGAATGTGAATTGTATTGCTGGTTTTGTCAGCATCAATTGTCATCAATTTCTCTGGATATCTGCTGCTGTTTCACTTCACAGCAGAAAAATATTTTTCAAAATTTTTTACGAATAACAGTAAATTGAGATGTTTTTTATTTTTTATTTTTTGGTTTTTCTGCTTTTAAATCTTTCTGTGGTTCAACTTAAGTTTTTAATCGAACTATGAAATTCGTATTTTTCGTCGACGTCGTATACAATTTATGTTTATCTCTGAATTTATTTGCGTTGGGGTGGATCGTATAAGCGCAAAGATTATTAAGTATTGCATAGTCTTCTTTTTTATATTTGCAAGGCTTAGTATTTAAAAACAATAGTGTTTATAAGTTCGAACAGAGTCATACTAACAAAACTTCCATACATTGCTTGCCAATTTTCAAACGTCTCCATTCTATCGGGAGAAACGTCCATTTCAATTAAGTGCCACAAATAAATCATTACATGCCTTTGAATCGAAAATTTAACTACTATGGCAACTAAAAGAGAAGTGCAAACCATGGATACCAGATCGCATATTTCGTGTTTGTGGAATAAAATAAAATAGTGCATTTTCAACAGCTCAGACTACAGTCCCATTAGCTCAATGGCCGGTACTAAGTACATATAAATTAACCAATATTAGCTAGGTATATACATATGTATGAATATGGTAACAGCTGAAAAATGTGTCAATGCATTAATAATATGTTGTAAAAAAAGAGTTTAAAGCTTTTTTTTTTAAGATCATTCAAGGAAAGGCAGAAAAAAAGTAACGACAAATTAAATGATAATTTTTGCGCCTTTAAAAAATAAAATAAAAGAATGCTATAACCTTTTCTTACACAATTTTTTTGTTTTAAAATATAAAATATCAAAATCGGTTCCACGTATATTGCGCCAAAGCGTTACAAACCATTTTTGTGTTAGTAATTTTATGTAAATAGTATAGATTAGTGCTTTATAGGACTTATAAAAGCCATTTGGCGTATAAGGTAAAATGATATATTGCCTCTGTGCAATCTTTAAAGAGACTCGGGAAGAATATTTTTACGGTCTTTAAAATACACCATACAAATACTTAAAAAAAACAACGTTTCCAGATAAGTGCTCTATGTAGAGCTCTTTCGTACAGACATAATGACTTAAAGTCATATTTTGAATATCTTTGAAAGATTAAAAATTATATATAAGTTTATTTTAACATCAAATATACGTTTTGTTTCGGTTTCGAACGCACGTCCTCACGATCCATAGTACTGCACGCTATGTATTATATGTTATATTACATCATATTTTTCTTACAGTTGGTTTGGTAAAGTGAATACTTTTTAAGAATAATTTTATTTGTGCTAACAACTTTGACCTTAACTTTCATCAATGTCATATGTAAATCATCAAAAAAACAAAAACAATAAACTTCTGTTATAAGTACCGCAACATAACGACCGCTCTCTGCATGGTGTAATGGACAATGACATTGTTTGGCCATAGCAGTAACCAACTACTCTGGTTTATAAAATTCCTAACAATGAACGTGACCATCAGAAAGAAAAAAATAAAAATAAAATGCAGGAACTTCATCTATTGTTGTTGCTGCTGACATAAATACCTTAACGGATAAGCGGAATTGCAAAAAAATAAATTGGGCCAAATGGAAAAAAAGTTAGGGTGTTGTTTTTTCCCACGCCAAAATCGAATTGCTCTACAAAGTTTCAAAGTTTTTGCTCGTATAGGAAAAAATTTATATTAAGTTAAATTGTTCACTTTCATGGAAGGTGCCTCGCCCATTTTTAAAATTTTCCTCACTTTTTGTCTAGTGTTTGTTTGTGCCATTTGCATAAAAGTCAGCGATATGCCTTAGCGAACTTTGTTTTCAATTGTGTAGGCGGTGCCAAGCCCACTTGTATAAATATTCTCGACTTTCCTTTGGTGCTTGCCAATAATATTTTTGTCTTTTTTTGTGGAATTTTGTTGCATTTACTCAAATAGAGCAACAAAAGATTTTTTTAGTTTTTGCTTGTACGAAAGGATCCACGCCCTCTTTATTTATCAAGATATAGTATAATCAAAGTTTGCAAAAAGTCACGCATACTTTCTAACGGTACGTAGCTTTGAAAACAGGTTATTTCCTAATGTAACTCGGAGAAAAGTTCACCTTTGAATGTTCGGTAGTCGTGTCGGTTATCAACTTCTTCCGTCCGTTGTCAATTTGACATGATACATTTGAAAAATTCACCAGGCGAACTGATAGGTGGACAGACAGGCAGACAGAAGAGCGAACATGGCTATATCGACTTAAGAGGTGACGTTAATCAAGAATATGTTTATGTATCCTCTACACCTCTCACACTTTCAAACGTGGTGCGGTGTTGACATTCGCATAAAAACCACATGCAGCCCGAATAAATACGGGAGCCTTGATTCTTGCTTGCTTTTGGTTACCGACATGCTTCTGCGTTGCTACACAGCCTGCATTAGAAAGAATGCGAAAAAATAAATGCGATGTTGACGTTAAAATTTTTAAGTGCTGCTGTCACTGCTGTTGCAATGACGGTACAGCTTTTGTTGTTTGTTCTTGTTTTTTTTTTGGAAATACTTTGCTTCTTTGCCATTGTCTATGCTTGATATTCAGCGTAACGTTTGAGCTGTTGTAAAAAGAGTTCTGCGGTGCTAGAAATATAAAAATTTTAGTAAACTGATTCAGGTCAAATAAAAAGAAGGTTAATACCAGAGCGAGCTTTTGGAATATTGTCGCAAAATTGATATAATAACATCTTGCAAATTGGCATTCACAGTAAACTTGATACCCTTAAGGGAGGACTCTGAATTATAAGTTTTCAAAGAATTTGTTTCGCGAAACGATTTTAGAAAGAAAAAAACCCCACCGAGCCTTTTTGTATTATTTTCATGAATATTTGAACTAAAAAAATGTACATCACAAAAAAAATTTATTTTATGACTATCTATAAGGCAGAAAAAATACATCTCCGATATTCTTGTCCAAAACAAAAAATGAAAATAAAATTTTGGTGCTCATGTAGATGAATGAACTCAGAGAACAAAGAACAAAATTTAAATATCGAAATTTTTTAACGTTTTATAAAAGTAGCTGTTGTGGAAACAAAGTTTCTAAACTCTTTTTGCAAGTTTCTAAATTTTTTTTCATTTGCAGCACTCAAGCTACACGAAAAATGATATAAGCTCAAAATAAATCAGGCACCTTAAATAATCGTAACATCCTTTCTACTACTTTCTACGCCAAATTTGGTAAAATGACTTGAAAGAGTAATTAATTTATTTTTTTTTTTGCAAATGATAGTTAAGGTATAGCTGATAATCAAAATAAGCGTCAGCCTCTACCGATTTCATGCCAAAAGAGTCGCCAAAAAGAAAATGCTTGGCCCATATACAGCGCTCATAAATGTGTGAGTTTGTTTCGCTAAATCTCACAATCTATTTTATATTTAATCGCCATGCTCACATTTCTAAATAATATTATTAAAATTTATTTGGAAAGATCTAACAAAAATAATGTGTTTTTGTAAAACTCTTCATATTTTGTTTTCTATATAGTGCATCACCTACCGCAACTTTTTTTTCACGCTGTATTTCTATTTCTGTTTTTTTCTTTCGACTCTCCATGGCATTTTATGTCATCGAGTACACAATCTACTTCCTGTTTTCGCTTTTTATATTTTCTATTTTTAGGTTATTCTTCTTTACTAAATAACTTGTTGCATATGAACCAACAAAATGCTAACAATGATGCCATAAAATGAAAATTTTGACAACTTAGCCATTTTTTTTGTATCAGTTTGCACTTTGTTGTCTTTGTTTCCCTGTTTTCTTTGTGGATATCCTTGATGTGCACATAATTTCTTTACCTTTAGGATAACAGAAATTTAACGTACATAAGCACGCTTTAGCGTATCTTGGCATAAACATTAAATATTGAAATTATATATAACAACTAAGTATATAGGTACATATGTATGTTACAACAAAATGTGATGTTTCACATGCTACCACACCGAAAACTTAAACCAGAATGGTAGCAACGTAAACTTGTTTGCTTTGCACGCTGTCTTGAGTGCACTGTTGCTTGAAAATTGATTTAGCAGTATGAGCACAAGGTAAGGTACCCGCCTTGTCGAATCCTGCCCCAAACATTTGTTGTCACCTATTTAAGAAAAAGTGATCCAAAAATCTAGTGACACCCCATGTTTTGAACAGGTTTCCACAAGGCAACAATATATATTCTATTTAGGTTCTACAAGCTCTAACATATGGCACAAAATTTAAGCTGTTACCTTAATTAAAATTATGGCAACCCATGTTTCGAACAGAACTTAACAATACTATCCAATATATTCTACATATATAGTCCTATCAAGCTCTATCATTTGGCATACGTTTAAAGCTGTAATATTATACACTTTTTATTAAAAAAACCAAATTGGCCAATACTCGGGCATTTTTATACATCAGGATGAGCTTTGCCAAGCCAACGCTGGTAGGTAAGTTTCACCAAAATGCAGCAATATCTTTCCTGTACATCTCATCCTGTGATCTTTTATACACCACCTTTTTATTGCGAACTTAATTAATAATTTTCTAATGCTCGTTTGTGTCACCAATTATATGCCGAGTTTTGTTATAGTTACTACAAGACATTCCTCAATTAAGCAGATTTTCGTTTCGTGTCTAAGTGACTCTATTGCGCAAACTTTTTTCTTCTAATTACGACAAACTTGATTGGCACACCCTATTTTTGAATATAGTGCCAAATTGTACCATCTTTAGTATGCGTCTGAAATTTGGTTGCATAACTCTCTCAATAAAGTCTTTTCAAGGTTTTTCTTACATGTCACGCCCTCTTCTAGAGATTAGCTCAGTTTTTGTTTAAATCTTGTTTAAGGATTGATTGCGTCTTAATTCGGTTTTTCATAGCAAATGCCTGCCTCTTTTTGATTATTCATCTACTCATTATCTTATGTCTATTGAAATTAAGCTCATATAGAAGTCTGACAACTTTATGTCAGAATTTGATAAATTTTGATTCAGAACTTACCCAAGAGCTAATTTTTTGAGTATAAGGCAACGATTGGTATAATTATTTTGCTAACTTCTCTCTCTTTAAATATGAAATGCAGGCTATGAAATTTAAAGTTTGATCTCTAACCAATCTTTAATAATTTATGTGTGCCTATCCTAATTGAAAACAAAAAATTTCAACAACCATTTTATGGAAAAATAAACTCCAAACAAAATATTTTCATAGTCGGACGTGCCAGATCAGTTGTTTTAAATGGCAGGCCTTCCCCAGAGAAGGCCTGCTAGCACTGCTCCGATTGTAAGAGGCCTTCTCAAAACTAAATTTTCATGTACATAACAAAAAAATTTTTTTGCTATGATTTTTGTTTTTATTTACAATCTGTCAATATTAGCAATAAGTAAATTTTATAAGTAGTGAATTTTTAATTAGCAGAATAGTTACACTCCATTGAGTGTATACTCATGAAATGCTATTATGTACTGCTATAAGGCCTTCCCATAGCAGCAGTGCTATAAGGCCTTCCCACAGCAGCAGTGCTATAAGGCCTCATAATAGAAGGCAAAAAAGAAGGACTTCATGTATTTTTTTATTTCATGTATTGCAATGTTTTAGGATTCGACAAATCCTTTTTTGTCATTGCATTGTACTTATACGACATCAAAAGTTGATACATGGTTAGCAGTAAGGAACGGTGTGCATGTTGCTGGGTTGGTCTTCTGTTTCATGTTATGCTAAAGTGGTAGAGTGTTAAGTATTCAATGTGAAATTATAAATTAAGAAATCGTCACAAAAAATAAACATTAAAAATATCAACGCAAGGGAGGTTGACGCAGATAAAAAAAAAACATTTAACTAAGAGTCTCACGACGTATTAAGATTTAATTTTTTCAAAGTACTTCTATGACCCCTTCTACGGTAAGCGCTCTCAGAAGGGCTCTTGACACAAGCGATGAAGGAAGACCTGCTCGAAGAGTACTTCTATCAGGCCTGCTAAATGAGGCCTTACTTATCGGGACGTTTCATATAAAAAAGAAAGTAAGTTTGAAAGGAGGTGGTAAGGCCTTAATCTTACCAGGTAAGGCCTGCTAGAAGGCCTGCAAGCTCCTGCCCTTGCCTACTGGGGCGTAAGGCAAAATCACTAAGTATGTGTTCATACCAAGCGATAACTTATTAATGCTGACGCCTTTATCTGGCACATTTTACTCCAATGATTTTCTTTTGACACATTTAATATTCTTTAAAATATGTAGCTCTTTAAGATTTACTTTTTGAAAAGATAATCAGTATGGCCACATAAAGAATTTTAAAGCCTGTGCGCTGCATACGCCACACTGCGGTAATCCCAGAAAATTTAGTTCCAAATACGATCTACACGCTACAGTATTTCAGAATTAGATATATCATATGTGACATGTAGAGGTTCTATTGACTTTATCGCGTTCTTGAAAGTATGTAGTACTAAAGGACACCTTTTAAATCAGGAACATGTCCTTGACATTGGAAACAATTTAGAATGAAACATTTTAGAACGTTTGTCCTATCTTTATAAAGAGCAAATTATTTAGTCAAAGAATTGAATCTCATGCTGATAAGAAATTACGAAAGATTATAAGTAACATTTTTTAAACTTCTTCTTGTACTCACAGTAGTTAGATCTACCCCTAATTATTTATAAAATTTTTCCCAGTCCAGTTAGCATTGATAATTTACTTTGAGATTAACGTAATCTCTCAATATAAATTAATAAATTGAATAAATTTGCCCACTATCTTCTTTATTGAGAAATTTCTGACATCCCTAAAAACGCTGAAAAAGTCTCGATTGATGTCAAGATTTTTATTTTATAATTCCTTACTTTTATAGTCTCATTGTCTTAATACTCGTATAAGGAGTATTTTATATTTTGTAAACAAGAGACTTTACTGGAAATTACTAAAAAATTTAATAATTTGACATGGCATTACAACTTTACTTACTATATAGTTTCTTATAGGACGCTGGTCAACATTTTGGTAAGCCACAATTTCGACTATTAACCTTAAAAATTGAGCATGTACTTTTTTTATTTATTGAAATCATGTAAAGTCACACAAAATTCTTTAATTAAGTTAAGCGCTTAGTTTTTCATTCGAAGCAGAGTAACTTTTATAAGGATTCTTGGAAACTAAGAGACAATTTGCGAACGACGCAAAACTCAAACGAATAACAAGAATTTATAAAAGCCTTAAATTTGCAGAAACTGTTTACACATACAGCCAAATTTTAAACATGCACGCAACACACAAATATAAGCAAACATATTTAGCACAGATGAGTCATTTTGCAATTATCGAAATAATGGTTTTTGTTCGCGCTTATTAGCCCACGCTGTGCAAATAAAAAAATATATAATTGGAAATTCGAAAACTGCAGTTAATGCCAATTTAAGTCTTCTCAGTTGAAAGAAGATTTGTCTAGAAGATATAATCAAATAATCTCATCAAAAAGTCGCTTGAACGATATACCATAAATGTGGTACATTTAAAAATCTTTAAGCGATATCACAATTTTTCTTCCAGTTTTGTAAAATTTTTTATGGTATCCCTACGTCAATTCATTTGAATGAAATAAGTGAAATTGTTCTTAAATGTGGGAATAATTCTTTTTTTTGGTTTTCGTTTTCATTAACGGTATAAAGTTTTCACGCCGCGTCGTTGTTCTAAAATTTATGTTTTCCAACTTTTTACGCAGACATGCGAAGTTTTTCATTTTGTTTATGTGCGTTTGCGTAAATGCAATAAATTCTTCGAAGACAACACATAGAAATGCATCTAAGCAGACACATATTCAGACACATACAACGACATATGTGAGTGTTGTCCTTTGTTGGCGTTTTCATTGTGAAAATATGGAAAATTATAATGTGGAATAAATATGGCTGCGTGGGTTCTTGACATATGTTTCTTGCATTGCTTTGACTTATTATTTGCTTTTGTGCACTTATGTTTTTATACCCTACACGCGGGATGCACTGACTTTGCTTTAATGTTCGTAACCCATGGACAAAGGCATGGTATGTATGACAAAGTGTATATGTTTTTGATCAACGCCACCTCGTTAGTATATGTACTCACATTCATCAGCGAAACTTTCGATTACGTTAAAGCAAAAAGATGTAGCTTAGCAAAATTTATTGCACTATTTAATTCATTAATTGAAAGTCGTGGTATTGAAAATATTATCTAGAGAACGTTTCTATAAAATGAACTGCACATTGTAGGGCAATTTCAATTTATTTTCTTTTGAAACAAGCCATAAAATGCTTGCATTGTGTTTTATGAATTTTTCTTGCTGCTTTAAGCTTTGCAACAGTAAAAGCCTATGCTGATTGATCCAAAGTATTTGATTTCTTATCAAAAAAAAATGTTCATGAAAAGACTTTAATAATTTCAGCGTCTGGAATTAAAAAAAAAAACGTATCTTTTATGGCCTTGTTAAGTAAAATTAGGTTAAGTGAATGAAATCGCTCAAATCCTTTTGAAATTTTTTCGTTGTAATATTATTTCTTTTAACACAAAATTAAACTTTGCAACAGGACGAAAATTGATAATCAACTTAATGGATATTAAAACACAACGAAATGTTTTATGACTATATACAAATGGAGTCAATCTATTTCATTCCGCAGTCAAAGCTGTTTTATTACTTGGATATTGTTCGCTAGTAACTTTTGTATAATATCTATTTACATTAAAAAAAGTATTTTGACGTTATTATGCTGCATTATTGAGCTCATTCTTTGTGTCCCTTATTTTTCAACTTTTAACCCAATAATAAAATGATTCAATACAACTTCATTAACTGAAACACGAACTTTTATTTGTCACCAAAAAGTATACAACGAATATTTGTTAAAAACGCTTACATTATGGTCTGCAGTGTATTTTCTTGACATGGCATAGACCCGCTTATAAAAATCAATGACAAAATGGACAAGTTTCAGTTTATTTACACATTCCAAGATCATATGGAACCATATGCACTCCATTCCATACCAATTAAGCGAACATTTTTGCATGAAGCAGACATTTTTTTATACATTTCTAATAATTTGCCATGCCATTTAAAACATTTGTTTTATTTCAAGTTAGGATCAACCTGTAAAGTATATATATAATTGAAATAATCATAAGAGTTAAATCATATATTGATCTATTGAAACAGCTTGAAAATCATAGCACCTCGAGGCAAATGAATTGCACTAAGTTGCGGTATGTGCTTTGCCCACATTAGCTTTTGGTTGTTCAAACAAAAATGCACACGCCACCTATAAATATGCATCAGTAAATATGAAAGCACTTTGTATTCATTTAATACAGTAAATCAAACAAAATCAAAACATAATATTTAGTTTTTGCAAAAGCAAAGATTTGCGACATAAATTTTTATTTCGATATTAATTTTTTTAAAAGGTTTGGTTTTAATTAAAATTTTGTCAATCGATTGAATGCATAACTCAACACAAAAATTGCTGCATGCTTTTAGGGACTTTACCAAAGTATATTTACAAATTTTCCTGCTTTAATAAATATATGCCAAACAAACATTCTTAATCGTGAAAGAGTTATACTTTAATCGCCATGGCGATTATTTAGATCGCGCATGAGTTCATATTCTGATAGCAAGCGATAGATTGCTCGTGGGAAAATATCTGAAGGTAAAGACTTGCTTAAGCGATTAGGTTACAATTTAGTTCTTCATATTATTACTATTGAAGAAAGCGTACAGATATTTAGTATGTAATCGCATTGAAACTCGTATTAAATGTTAATACACACTAAAATAACATGAAACTAGAGGACCTGTCTGACAATATTGACATCGAAGTTTGTTTCAAACCATATATTTATATGTTCTGTATATATCCAATGCATTTCACAAATAGATAATATCGAAACATTCCTACAGATTTATATAAATTTAAAAATTCTTTAATATATACTAAACAAATATTAATATCAGTTTACTACTTCTAGAAGAGCTACTATGTCATCGGCTCAAAAATGAGGTTATGAAAAATATTCTAAATATTTACTGGGAGCGCTTTGACAGTGTTAATGCCATAGTATTTATATGCATATGTGTGATAGTCGTACACACACATGTATCTTCATATCTAAACTATATTTACAAGTTGATATTTTCAGCAATAAATATTTATTTAATGAAATTCATTTTGCCAAAGTTTTGCGATTTTAACGAAATATATTCAAATGTTTTGATTTGTAAATATTTCAGTATAAACAGTGCAATGCTGTGTGACATGTGTATATATATTTTTTATATTTTTGATTTGAAATGTCAAAAATTGTTTCCAATTGTACACTCAATTGAAAAAATTAAAAAAATTAACTAAGGAATTTACTGACCCAACATTTGATAGATGGCTATTGAAATGAATTTTATAACCATTTTAGTAGCGTTTAATTCACACTTTTGGGAATATTTAAATTTCATATATTTCGATAAATTATGATTCGATATTGACACAGCAAATCTATAGTTAAGACTTCAAATTGATATCGGCATCTTAGTTCGTAAAAAAACAAACTAAATAAAATATGAAATTATTTATAGGACATTGTTTATAAATAGATATGCCAGATATTACCCATTGCACTTTTGTGCTTCGCAAAAGTAGAAAAAGTTCTTGTCTCTCGTGACGACAAAGTTTTTTATTCCATTGCGATTTTTTAAATTGGATTTAATGCCAGATATGTTTATGATAATTTGACTCCATTGTGCACTGAAACATGACTACAAGTTGTCTGACTTTGCTAACATTATTGTGAAAACTCCATTTCTAGCACACTCTTGCCAATGTATGGACTCACTTAAAATTCATTTTTTGGCACAATATGAAATTTAATGCATTTCAGAGTGCGGCACTGCATAAAGCAAATGTTTTATTTTACATATGAAGTCATAATCAGTCCTTACATCATCCAATATTTGCTATTAGATTTGGTGTAATTTTTCTCTTAAAATCAAACATTTTATTCTTGGTGTATAAATGGATAAAAACTTTATTATTATAAATCGTTAGACTAAGCATTGCTCAAGTGTGTGATTACTTTTGTGATACAAAACAAATTTAAGCGATAGAAATTATTTTTGGAGTTCATATATGAAATGAATGCACGAAACTGCTCATTTCAAATTTATTTCATTATATTGTTCAAATAAATAAATTTGATGCTGATGTATAAAATTATTGGAATTTTAAATTAAAATTTAAATTATGTAAATTGTCTTTTTCATATAATTTTTCTGCATGGTCTGTGATCATAAATATTGCAATAATTATAAATAATTTTAGCTCAACTTGATATTTAAATTAAATATTGCAATTTTCCATATGAATAGATATGCGTTTAAAAATAAGTTGGTCAGTGCAAGCACTCAGTGCGTGATTTGTGAGCCTTATGACAGATTAAAGAAACGAAAAATTGAAATAAAGTATCGGAGCGGGCCCAAATACTCGAAAAGTTTCAAATTAACATAAATTAATGTTATAAAATTGCTTCAGAAAAAAGCAACTATATTCAACAAGGCTCAGAAAATATCAGAAATGTCGAAATTCATTAAATAGTTTCGAAAAGTTTCCATTGGCATTAAATATCATAAAGGAAACGTAATCAATGTGCAGGATTATGCCGAAAAATATCAAAATAAAGGCGAATAGTATCGAAAAAAGCGATGAAAAGTTGTCACAAGTATTGAAAAACTCCAAACCATCGATAAATTCGAGATGTATCGGAAAGTATCAATAATATGTCAAATCGCATAAAGTCGGCAAAATCCTCAAAAATGTCGTACCGAATTAAGAGCACTTGGAGAAAAATAAATAGAATTGGAAACTGGGTAAAAGCTAAAAACAAAACCGATGCAAATCGGCAAATAAGAGATATTTTAAAAAAAACCATATATAATGCTAGGGGTTGTGAAATTTCAACATTTCTTTCAGATAGTATTATTGATTAAAATAAAAGCTGTAATCGCACTATGTTTGATTTCAAAACCCGTATTGCTTCATAGTTTTTGTGATATAAACTTCAACACTGTAGCTTTCATCATCAGCAATTTTTATAAATTTTTTCAAATATGTATCGACGCCAAGCTTTTTAAATTTTTGTAACTGCCATAAAAAAACTTTTCGCAGAAAGTCAGATATATTTCCATATTTCAAACAGCAGTTCAAGAACTCAAATAATCATTTCAGATTATTAAAGCTGAACTGTATTCTTAGCAATTGAATACAACTTATTCTCGTTATTTTTGCTGGCATTGCTTCACTCAATTTGCACTCAACTGTTTCTAATGTACTCAAGAATTATAAGCCACGATCAAGTCAAAGAGTAAATCTCAAATAAACTCAACAACGATGCGTGCCAGCTGAAGCTGAAACAACTTTAAATGAAAATAAAGATTCTAAGGAATGATGCCAGAGCGCATAGAGAATTCTGAAGTGAAACAAAAATTGCAACATTTTTCTTTTGTAATGTGAACGCACATATTTATACACAGCAAAAAAAGGTTTTTTATATATTCTTACATTTTTGGTCGAAATCAAATTATCGGGAAAAATACTCTGACATTTGTGAAATGTACTGAAAATGAATCAAATGTTCTGAAAATACATCCATTGTACCGAATGTACTAAAAATTTGTCGAATGTTAACAAGTAAAAATGTACCGAAAACTATATCACGGTTCTGAATAATATAGTTGGCAATGACTACAATTTGAAAGCGATAATAAACTGAAACAACAATAAACTCAATTCGAATATTTGCTTGCACTCAAATGGTCCAAAATAGATGTTGATAGTTATTTAACCAAAATATTAAGTGGTCTCATCAAACGATGGTTGTCAGATGCCTCGATTAATTGTTCGAAGCTGAAAGTAGGTAGAGTTAATTATTCTCAGAAAAGGAAGTTGCTTTCACATACAGTAGCGTTAAAACCATTAAAAAAATACGGCCATTGTTCAGTTTTGAATTGTGCGCTATAAGCTCGTAAAACCTAAAAATTCTTTCAACACCGAAAATGTTGATGACTTTAATGCATACGAAAACTATGTGACCATTAAGTGAAAGATCGCGGCGAAACGTTTCAAATATTTTTTTTTTCTTAATTTAAAAAAAAATTTAAAGTCCGTGTTAGACCAACATATTTAATAATTATTTATACATTAATACATTTGCCCGTGATTGAACCGATCTAAAATATTTTTATAATATCATAGTTTTTTTGAGAGTTTTTTTTTTTTTAAATCGAAGGTGGCATACATTTAAGTAATCAAGTTTTTTTGAATTAAACTAATAATAGATGATGAATGCAAAATTTATTCGTAAAGTCACATTTATTTTCCTTAAAGAGCATTTAAAAATATGAATTTAAAAAAATCGACCCGATTGATGCTCAATTCGCAAAGCTATGAGCTTTGGAAAAAAATTCATGTCTCCTTAATGGGTGATCAGAAAAGTTTGAAAAAATTTATGAATACGTTTCCCATTAGTCTCAAAAATACATAAAATTTTTAAAAAAATCGAAGGGAGTGAGCTATTTGGCATGGAATGCCACTATAGCTAGTGCGGTTGTTTCAAGAGCTTGGTCGTAGAAATTGAAACTTGTTCGAAGAAATCATAAGAAATGCTAAATATTATAAAGTCTCATGCTATTTTGTGTTGTGTCTTTAAATAACATAATAAAGTAACCAAAGTTTTAAAAAACAATTCAAATATTATTATTTTCTCATTCAATACAAATAAATAATTCTTCAAAATACAAAATATTGTGGTTTAAAAACTATAAAATACAAATTTTATGGTTACACTGTTAGTTAGTAAGTTTTTTTTTTTGTGTTTACATCAAAATGAAATCAAAGTTTTTGAGTGCTTTTTGAAAGCTTCATAAAATTGAATAAATGTGAAAGTGCACAAATACAAATAAACCAATACGCACACGCCTCATGCATACATGCATACATTGTATATGGTACATACAGTGTACCATAGTAAGGCACTTGTATGCATGTGAAATGATCCGTATACTAAACTTCCGTTTATTCAATTTTTCCAAGTATACTGCGAAGAAGAATCGATTTTTTTTTATTTTTTATTTACTATGTTTAATATTGTATCCCATGGCATCGCGTATCTAATATCTGCAATATGCAAACGCAACCGGAACTTAAATGTACAGAAGCAAACACGCATACAGAGCACAAACAAATAAATCAATGAAAAAATTTTAAGCCATTTTTATACCCTACACAGAATATGTTAAGCCGAATTGAATTTGCTCCTCAAAATGGCGTGGTAGTGATGAAAAAGAATGAATGAGGCATTTTTGAAAAAGCCGAAAGGAGTTGTTCCTTGAAATATCTAATTTTTTTTTTGTGGGTGGTATTCCATAAATTTGTGATTTACTACCAATTAGAAACCATAGACGAACTATTGATTCAGCTGATACAAACTTTTACGACAGCTTCGGAAGCTACGGCGCTACCATCGAAAACGCAAGCGACGTGAGTGCTTAAAGCTTCTCCACACTGAACGCGTCCGCGTCCGCGTCCCAAAATGACGTTGTATTACACAATGTTGAATCATTCCCTTCACACCAGACGATTTCACGTAGTACGACACTTTGGCTTTTCAGCCGATCGCAACCCGATTGGTGATTAGTTTTGTTCGTAATTAAGTAGTGGTACAGTAAATATGATGCATTCCGAAGCACGCCATTTATTATTATTCAAAGTCAAAATATATTAAATATATTCCTGATAAAAATGATATTGCAACTATCGATAAACAGATGTAGAAGGTCGAGGAGCGTTTTAGGCCCATTTTTTTTTAACTAACTTGGTTCCTATTGGGCTGACTTTAATTTATGTTAGGAAAAATGGTCGAATATTTGACGTTGTATAGCAAATGCTTGATAAATTTTAACGTGATAAAATGTAAAATATAGCAAAACCTATTTTTAACCTTTAACCTTGAATATTTGTAAAAGGGTGTAACTAACGTGATTAACGGCGTTAATTAATTTTTTGAAAATTTTCTTATATTAACATTTTGCATAGATTAAATTTCTGTCCCTTAATAGGAATATAGCGACAAATTGTTTTTTATGACCTTGAATATCAGAATGTAACAGAAAACTTTACCTTTACGCATCGAATGGTGAACATTTTTTTTCGGAACTGTGTCCAAAATGCTTTCAAATTATGTTAAAAATCCATTTTTGACCTTTCGATTGGCGCAAAATTTCCGAAAATGGATCCAAAAAAGTCCCTTCCAAACTTGTCAAAAATCCACTTTGGATCTTTCCTCATCGATTAAAATTGATTTCAACCTTTTTCAGAATAGTGCCACCAACATTGATTTTCACTTACTATTTATTTTTATTTCGTCACTCGCCGTCGCTTCAAAAGTTCAAAATATTTCAGTTGAAGATTTTCGTAGCAAGTGACGGCGCTTCGTAGCTTGCCGACGTTCGTGTCGCGCTACTTAAAATCGCCTCGCAGTACTGAGTAAACACTTCCATATGCCCACAGGTATTTGAACGGCAGGAGCGACAAGTTGTCGTGTAGCGCTACAAAAAATGCCTCGCAGTAAATTCAGCCTTATGAAAAATATTAGCATTCATTTTTCATATCTTTTTATTTTTTTTAATATTAACTTAATTAATCTAAAAAAATGGTCAGTTTTTTATTTTTTATCAACATTTTTGGCTTCAAAAAAATCATGTGTCGAAATCTTTGAGAGGAACAAGTATGCGTACGACAACGCTTGTAAGTTCATCTATAAGCTATAGCTAACTATCCCCTATTTGAAAGTTTAACCCAAATTTTATAAATATATTGATAACTATTGGGAAGTTTTGGGAAAATTCAAAATTTATTAAAGTTTTATATGAGACTGAATAGATTTTCGAAATGAAAAGGGGTCTCTCATATGAAAACGAATCAGAGAAAAGGTTGAAAATATGACAAATACTTTAAAAAAAATTTTCGCCATCCATAAGAAACAACAACACAAGCTAATCTACTAAAAATTAAATGAAATACTTTAAATATTAATGCAATGTAGGGTATTTCGTTTTTGATTTGGTCAAAGGCAGCACTTGTACTAGTTGTTCCGTTCATTTCTATGATATATCAAAGTCAATATTTACAAGTTTGATAGTTTCAACTATACATGCGTTTGCTTAGTGCGTACATCAAATGACAATATGTACCTAGTTGCATATGATTTGAAACAATATTGACTGCCTCTTTGGTTTGTTGATATGATAAGTGTAGTTTGCATCACAAAAAAAAATACTATTGGAAAATAGCCGCGCAAGTGTTAGGTGTGTAACATGAAAAAATTATTTAAAGTACGATGGCGAATCAAATAAATAATTTTAATATCGCCTTCCACAATAATCATTTGAAATTCTTCCCAATGATTCCTTCGCAATTCGCTTAAGTGTATCGCTACTGGCGTCAGAATGTGAACTTGTGCTCTTGCGTGACTAAAAATGTTTGCTGGGTTGCTTATCAGCGCAATTTGTATTTGTTTGTGAGTGCGCTTTGAATGATTTTTCGCATTAGTGCACCATACATATGTGTGTATGTATGGAGAAACGATGCCGTATTTATATGGAACTTTTGCTATCACTATAATATTTTGTGTTTCATTTTATAAAAATTTATTTTACTTTGGTCTATTGTCAATTGCTGCAGCACAATATTTTATGTCAACGAACTTTTTTTACTATTTGCATAACTGCTTTTACTTTTGTAAGTTCCAGCAATAAATAATTTTTTTCACAATTTACTTTCTCTTTTTTAACAAATATGTTAAGCTTTTTCTCGCAGGGCACTTTTCTGAATTTTTTAATTCAATCGACAAATTTGCAGTCGCTGTCTGACAAAACACCAGTCTTTATATTATTTTTTACATAAATAATAATAAAAAAATAACTAATTCTAATTAGCTATTTAATACAAATTTTAATGTTTGAATCAAATATGAAATGTATGTACTTCTTTTTTGTTTTAAAAACTTTCTACTTCTCTAAATGTTAATAAAAGTTCTACAAAAAAAATCTCAAATACACATAACAGGAAAATTAAAAATACTTTAAAAGTTATTTTTCTCAGTTGCTTTCGATTTAAGCTTCGACTGCACTTAAAAGGGAAAGCATAATTCCAACATAAATTTAAAGTATATTGTTATAGTTTGTTCTTCATAGTTTCACTAACTTATTGTAGCTCTCAAATAAAATCTTTTCAAAACTTAATTACAAAAAAAAAAAAAAAACTAAATAAATTTGGAATGTGAGCAATAAATATTTTTTACAACCTTCACTTTTCCTCTGCAATTTCAAATGTTATTAAAATACGAACTCAAAAATAACAACTGCAACTTACAGCTAAGGTTGTGGGTGAATGAAGATGATATGATGCATAATTAAAATTTCACATTATAATCTTTCATAAACAAACTTTGGAGAACACTATAATTGTTCGCTGGCTTCTTCAAATATTATTTATTTATTTATTTCATTTATTTCATTTCATTTCATTTATTTCAAAATTGCTAGTCAATGAACAGTAATATTCTTACAGACTAACTTATAACAAAAAAACATAATTATATCAAAATAATAATAAAGTAATAAAATTAAAACTAAAATATTATGATTAAATAGCGCGATTTGGACGTTTCGTAATATGTTCATAGACATTTGGCTTATAATAAAATGTAAATTCTGAAAAACTAAAAATGAAACCTTCATCCAGTCAGATCTTCAGTTAATAATCTCAAAGCTTTTTGAGTTCGGGAAAATTTGAATAATGTTAAATATTTCGAAAAATGACGAGTGACTGAAAAAGTTTTGATAAGGTCGACGAAAATGTTTATTGACTCGTAAACTTTTCTTAATATTATTGAAACACGCAGAAACTATTTTATGCGATCGCGTGTACCAAATATCGCTATACACACTAAAGATTGGCTATGATACATTTTCTGACATAAAAAACAAAGTCTAGATTTAAAAAACAACTATATATTAGTAATTTTACATTGCGATTGAAAGTATAAATTGAAACTCATAACAACTGAAGGTTAAACTAACAACAAAATGATGTCATTAAAGGAGCAACGGTTTTCGTTGTTTTAACAACTGACACAATTCAAAATTCACGAAAAAATAAAAATTTTAAGAATATTCTTTGCAAAGAAATTAAATTGAATATACAATACATATTAAACCACACCAATCCATACACAACGATTTGTCATTATAATGTTCATATATGAACAGTCCACAGAGAATCATTGACAAGAAATTGGCTGGCCAGTCGCATTGATGATGTTGCCAATGACATCACCAATGCTGTTGTTTGGCGGTAAGTGTCATATGATATTTTTGTAATGCAATAGCTAACAGTACTATGAGCATTACAAATATGAAACAAAACCCCATTGCGTTTCAATTAGAGCAATATATATATAATTTGCTTGAGCTAAGTGCTAATGGCGCATTTGCCTACCAGAGATACTGTTCATAAAAAAAATGTCATCTTGCCATAGCGAGCATGCAATTTCTTATGTATAAAACACATTTTTCATTAAAATCAATAATTAAATTTATATATTTTAATACAATTTATGTATTCATAATTCTTCATTGGTAAATCAATAAGAAATTTAAAGTTTTACGGAAATGAGATTATTTGATTTGCATACGACGGAGCACGCAACTTATTATTGTTTGAATTGAAAAGAGTATCCGACTATATTACTATGATCTCAACTTTGACATCCCGATATTACTTTTGCAGTCATAAAGATTAGAATACTAACAAAGTCACAGTCTTGACTAACGGCTCTAAAATGATGGGACACTTAACATTTTTAAGCATTAAGAAAACAGGAATTGTTAAAACAACCAATTTCTTGTAGTGTTTTTGAAACAGATGCCTCCACATTTGAGTGAGCTGATTGCATAATAAAAAACCTTAGCCTTAAAAACAATTCAGGATACTACCAACGATTGGACAAAGTTTTGATATTATTGACTTAAAAGAATTTAAAATCAATAACTCTTCGAAGCATAAAATTGACTCAACTGATATCGTTATAGCTTAGTTAGCGCTGACACATATGTAGTTAAAGTTCGAAAAACTCTTTCCGCATACTCACAAGAATATACGCTGGCTATGGTAAGAATGATCTGTAAGTAGAAACTTGAGCTCAACAATTATATTGAAGGTGTTGAGTACTTCAAGATTAATTATTAACGCATTGCCCACAAGGTTCAATTCTGGTTAATATCCAGAGCTGAACTGGTGAATATAACGAACATTTCGAACAGTACCAAATGGATTTCCGTTTCAACTCTCTCTTCTTAATTGGTTTTTGGTAACCGAATCCAAATGCGTTTTTTTTCGACTTCACATAAATTGAAAAACTACTCGGTTCTTTCGAATTAAAAAAGAAAATATGTGTTCTCTAACTTGGTATAGAAAAGCCGACTTTGGACTTAGACTTAGCAGCTGAACGTATATTACCAACAGGTAGTTTTGTCCGAAAGAAATTTTTTTGAGTCAAAATATGAAAACTTAGTATAAACCTATCGGTACTATTAGAATTTGTTCCGTAAAAGGTCATATGTCGACGGACAATATGAAACCCATTCTTAAATTTGCTTTTTTGACTTTTTTTAAATGAACTGAAGTTTCTAGCTTAAAATCCTTATAGTTGCAATAGCTAAATTCTATTGTAATAATTATTGTTATTATTAAATCTGATTTCACTTATTCAAAAAGGTCATAAGATATAGCAACTAACAATTCTATGTAAACTAAGAGTAAGTTCAATTCATGAATTGCATAATTAGATTGAAGTTAAATTGTTTGCTTATACATAACATAAAATTGAATTTTTAAAAACAAAATTTTATTACTTAATTAGTTACCCTGATGATTGCACAGTCATTGAGTGACCATCACAATTAGGCGATTACTTCAGGCATTGTAATGAAGTAGAAACAGCACAGGCTAATTTTATCGCTTTTTAACATGTCACCACTTAAACATAAAAGCCCCATAAAAATTAACGCATAGCATTAACATCAAAGTACAAGTCCGTCAGATTTTTGCTGTTTTGTCCTTCTTCTCATTTAACGATTATGTTTTCGTATGAGCATCATTGTTGAAAAGGCATTAAATAAGAATGGGCTCGTTTTTAAATGGTCGCTGTATTGGAATTTCCGCATGTTCCCAAAACGACCACGAGTACCAATAAACCATCATTTAAAGTACATTTGCATAGCAAACAATGAACTCGAGGGGTGAAAATACTACTGGTCTATAAAATGAGCACATAATTTTGTCGTCCAACAGCTGGACACAAAAACCCGCCTTAACGCAAGAAGAGACTTTTGATGAAGTGAACAAAATACATACATTCTTTTATCTCTATAAATATGATGGAAATATTTAATTGGTTTAGAGAATATCATACACAATATTGAGCTTCAAAGCTATCGAAAAAATGTTTTTCTTCAGCTGTAACCTAATGCGCCTTTAAATATTGACTTACAAGAAATATATTTTATTAGATTAACTTTTAAGAAACTTCTTAACAACTTTCGCACAAATTGTGAAAATTTCAATATCAATATTGTAGACATTTAAGAACCATTTACAACATATTTATCTTTTTTTTTTGAAAAAGGAGGATATATTCCTTCAGAGAAGAATACCTTAAACGAGAAGAAATAACAATAATAAAAAAAAGTTTTTGTGTGCTCTTAGGTTAGGTCTTCTTTTTTTTAATGCTGTATTCTTTCATATGACGTCCGGCAATGCGAACTCCAATGGCACCAACAATAACAAAAAACATGAACAATAATAACAAAAACAAATCACAAACAAACGCCATTTAATTTTCTAATAGCTTCAAAAGCCGTTATTACAGCAATTTGAAAGGATTATCAACAGCTGATCAAAGATTTTCTTTTATTTTGTACAGCACAACCGCGCAGAACAGAGATTTTTATTTTCTCGAAGCATTTTCCCAACCGAAATTCATGCACAGAAAAAAAAGTTTTGAATTTTAAAAAGCATCTCCTGCTGCTTTCTGGGAACGTCGGGGAAACCTTTTCTAATTCTTGGACGATATGCAAGTTGTTCTTTTAAAAAAGCGAAGAAAGTTAGTAATGCTATGGATTTTAAGAATTGCAGACTTGGCTTTAGCGCGAGAATGAAAAACCTTAAACAAAATTCTGTGAGAATATGAAAATCTCCAGCGAAGATCCAAGGCCTTGCAAGATATTTGATATCGACACAAGCCTGCTCGCTGGACTAAAAGGAACGTGTAGGGAAAATAACCAAGATTCTTTCGAATTATTGATAAATATAACTGCTAATATAGATAGATACACACCTTCTTCAGTTAAGTCATGGTAGTCGTCTCATCTAACTTTACTATCTTAACTGTTTTTATAAAATTGCTTACATGGAAATTGTTTGTAACGCTTTGGCGCAAAGTATACCGAATCGCATTGAAAAATTTATTTTTTAAAACAATATATTTGAGCTTAAGAAGTTTCAAGCAAAACCTCACACAAAATTGTTATTTAATTTTTCGCTTGATTATGCTGCTTCTTGAATTCTATACTGTTGTTGCTGTTTTATTTCCTGATTTGATAACCCTTGTATTTGGCTTCGAAGTTCAAAGAATTTTGTGTGTTTTTTTTTTGTTATTTTGAAAATGGTAGATGTTAACAAAGTAATCTCATTATTAAAAAAAAACTGGATCTGAAACTCTATAATATAATTATCAGAACCCCTGAGACAACTTATGCTTTATTATATATGTTACCGGCAAAACTCTTTTTTAGGATAAAATAGTTTATCCTAGGTCAAACTAGTTCATCCGTAGCGTATTCGAATGAAGCTGTTTGGCCTAGGAAAATTTTTGTATGCTAGGGTAAGTGGTTGCAGCTCAGAGCTTACATCCTGCAATAAGTCAAACACCGACTTCGCGCTGTCCTGAGGCAGCGGTTCACTGTTGTATATCCAACGTCGGTGTATTAGCGAGGACCATGTTGTACTTAGTATAGTGAACCGTAGCTGAAGACCGCCGTGAAGCCGGTATTAGACATATTGGAGGATGTAAACTTTGAGCTACGGCCGAAGGTCACCCACTTACCCTCACATACTTACTAAAGTTTCAAGAAAATTGGAAGTGAGAACGTTAAAGTAAATGATAACGCTAGTTCATCCTAGGCTAAACTGGTTTATCCTAACACGCTGAGAATGAACTAGTTTGGCATAGGAAAAACTATTTATATGGGAATATCAAAATGAAAAGGACTAGCTTAAGAGAGTATTATTTTCTTCGAAAGGGATGTTTAACCATATTGCTCGTAAGAAAATTTTCAAAAAAAAGCAACTCTCTCAGTGTATTATTTTATTCGCTGCGCATTTGTTTTGCCAGCTTTTAAATGGCGCCAAGCGTGCTTAGCCCACGTAAAGGTCAGCTAAGAATGATTTTTTTTTTACAAACAAAAAAGTTTCATAAAAAACAACATAAAAAATTTTTTATATAAAATTATATTGTTAAAAAAAATCATTGTTAGTTTTATTTTGTTTTTGTAACATTTTTCTCGTTTTTTTCTTTTTTGTTATTTTCCTCTTCTCTTCTCTTGCTTATTTTACTTATATTCGTCGACATTGTCGAGTGTCTGGCTTGTTAAAGTGTTTGTGTGTGAATTGCACTGTAAAGAAAACGGCTTAACGGTATTTTTTCGAAAGCTGCTTGTAACAGCCTCAAAAGAACAACAAAAATAAAAAGAATGAAAGCCATTAAAGTTGGCCAGTTTGTTTGTTTTCTGGTTTCCTCTGTTATGTTCACGCGGTCAATTGGTCAAAGTAAAAGTTGCGTAGAAAATTTGTTGGAAATTGATTTGAAAATTGATACTTAAAAAATCATAGAAAATAAAAGATTTTTCTGGAGGTCGCATAGGCTTAAGAGTGTGTGACAGAAATTGTTTTTTTAGGATTTAGCAGACCATTTCTGAAAGTAATTTAAGGCAAGCACTTTTCAATGAAGCTGAGAAAATGAAATTTAATGGAAATGAAAATTTCTTTGTGGAATGGTCTTAGCATTTATATATTTTCTTTTTTTGATATTTTGAATGCAGGTGTTTGTACGAATACGATTTAAGCTGGTATTATATAACGTCAAGCTAAATTAATTCTAAGTTGAAATTGTATTTTGTCATTACTTAATTCTGCTTCGATATTTTTTAAGAAAAACTTATTGAAAATGGACCAAATTTTGGGTTACCAAATCAATTACAATTCCTTTAAAGATAATTAGTGCATTCCATAAGGACTATATTTCAGAAGTAATCAACATTTAATGCCAGTCTATATTATTGTGCCGAACTGTGCCATTTAATTCAAATCCAATTAAACTACCAATGCATAGAAAAGCTGCGTACAACAAAAATACAATACGTTTCATGTCAACTGTATGCTCTGGACATGCGCTCTTAATCCTATTTGGATCATTTAGATTTAGCTTTTCAAAAAGGACTTGCATAGGCGTACACACATACAAACGCAGCACAACATCACGCAATGAACAATAGAACTTAACAAAGGGACAACAGCGTTTTTTGACAAAATCACAGCAATTTAATAAAATAACAGGCACCAAATATCAGCAGCAACAATGAATACAGAAAAGGTTCAGTTCGACGGTTTTATGAATAGTAGGTGACGTGGCAGTTCAAGTCAACTCGACTTCTGGTCCTAAAGGCAAAATAGGCGGAAGTGTCGATGTGACATACGTGCCTAAAATTAGCAAATGCTTGGACGAGCTGTGAAATTTTAAGGCTGCTTGCCTTGCCTGCAAGTTAAAATGTTTTTGGGGTTGCTAGCAACATTATTGTTGCCAATTTTCAAATTATTTACATTTATTTCCATGCTTGACAAATACTTACGTATATTTGTATATACATACATATGTACATATAAAGCATGGAACTCTTAAGGAACCTTGCTTTTCAGCAATATTCTTACCTTAAAAAACTTAAATTTTATATAATCTATTAATATTTAAAGTTGCACTTGAAATGTTGATTTTATGAAAAGTAACTGAAAATATTGTTGGATAAGGGAATGGCATGAGAACTATGAGAAATTTTGAACTGAGAAAATAGTTGGTTACAATTGTTGAAAATTTGTTTTGACAATGTCCTAAATTGAAAGTTAAGGCTTTGTAAATTGTATCAAACATGAGATCTTATTTAGCTGACTATTGGGATTTGGTTGATTGATTTAAATATCTAGTAATCTGCTTTTGACTCTATTTTACGTACTGTTATTGGTTATATTATGTAATAGTTCAAGAGTAAAAATAACAAACAGCTGGCTGCGGGCAAAAGTCTCTTAGAAATTTTCATGAAAAGCGAACCAAGATTCAAGGCACGAATGATGTAGAAAATAAACACAGCGCGAAAATGATGCCAGTGATGGGCTGTTATGGCACCATATTTTGAAAAATAATACATTAAAAAAAAACAAACTCTTTATGCTGTTCCTATCATTTGGTACATGAAATTAATCCGTCGTGAATGAGGTTCGGAAATATAACACGGCCAATGATGAGATGGGATGGGGTGTGAAATACTACAAAAAATTTTATCTACGTTATGTCAAATATGGCTATTAAAATTTTTTAAATAACTAAACTAAAATGAGTAACTAAAATAAATATCCATAAAAAAAAATTAATTGTTTGATCAACTTAATTCAAAAAAATCGTAACGCTCTAATTAAGGTCTAGTAAAAGTTCGGCAAAATTCAGATTACTGAATATAATTAAACATTCTTAATACTGTTTCACTTCTTAAACATAACAAACACACAAAATAAATAATAATTCTGTAAGGATATTATCAATGAGGATCATTAGAAAGTTAATTAAACTGCTCATAATATACGAATTATCTTTGGCAGTACAATTTGCATCGAACATGCCGATATTCGGCGCAGATATATTATGCTTTCCCGTTTTTGTGCAATGAGCACTCAAAATATCATCTTCTGAATGCGTTATTTTGTAGCTCCTCAAAAATTTGTTCAGAGCTTCTACCTTTTCTCCTATGTTCCTACTAACGCAGTCAATGAATTGGGTTGTGAAATACCCCAGCAGTGTTTACTTCTTCAAAGTATTACGCTTGACTGAGCGTGCTTGAAGAGCCAGCTGTAGGATGTTTTATCTTCAGCTACTGAGAGCATGTGGTTCGATATTCGTGCGAGGTGAAAGTTGTCTCTGTTAAAATCCTTTTTCGACCTTTCCTTATAGCAAACGTATTTTTTTCGCTGTCGTGATCAATTTTATTAAAAACTACATTTCAGAAAACAGTTCCGAATTTCACATTCTGTGTTCTGTTTCAAATAAATATTTAGCACTCACTTTTTAATACTAATTTAATCTCTATTATTTATGCGTCAATTTGGAAAAATAAAATGATACAACAACATATTTATGCAAGAAGATATTTATAATTAGCACACGCAACACTAGAAACGCAACATACGAAACGAAATGCCTGTCACTAAAACGATTGGAAACACAGTCTCGTTCACAGACTTTGCCATGAGACGAATGACGGCACGTCTCACATAATTTTCTGTGAGCGTGAATCTGTGTGAAAGTGCTGACAGTTTCATGAGCTTATGAATGGCTCACAAGCAGCGATCATCATTGCTCTTCTGTGGTATGTCAATATGCTTTCCAAGTTAATGTTGTTGGAACAAAAACTTGCTTTTTTTTAATGTTTTTATCGATATTTGGAAAAAAAATCATTTCAGCTTATAAAAATATGGATCATTCTCGGAATCAGTGGATCAAAGTGACCAAAAAGAATAGCCTTAGAGGTAAATTTTTTTTTGTTTTTGTATAACTAAAATCACCAAAATGAAGTGTAAAAAGCAAGTTTTGAAAAAACTTTCCTCCCACAAATATTGCCAACACGTGGTTTAAACCAAGATAAAATGATGCTGATATTACAGCATTTTACCGAAACGGCAACTTTTTATCGCGTGAATTTAAAGCATAATGTTTTTGCAAAAAAAAAAAAACAAAAAAGTTAATTTAAACGAAAATAGTTTGCAACAGGAAGCGGATGTTGCCGCCATTGCCGTCGTTGTTGTTTTACGAAAATGCAAAAATTTAAATTTCATATTTTGTAGGCTTTTGTAAATAAAAACAACCTTTTTTTTGGACTGGCGTGTTATAATATTGTGATATTTTTATTTTATTTTTTCCCCGGCTCATAAAGCACAGTAAGACAACAAAAACAAAGTAAAAGAAACCATGAATAATTTAAGAAAAAAAAAAACAAAAAAAAAGCAAAATGCCTTTACGAACGAAAAACCTAACTAAATTTACATTTTGGTTACATCCTTGGCCAGGATATTCAAAACAGGAATGTCAAATATTTGATATTATTTACATGATTCTTATAATGTCTGCTATACGCGCGACTGCTTCCGTTTCCGGTTTGGCGGCCATAATAAAAACATTACAAAAAAACATTAAAGGAGAACAAAGAAAACAAAATTTACTTTGAGGGACTTAGATTTGGCGCTGCCCTTTAATGTGTTAATATTGAATGAGGGTCAGGGTGCACACAGGCGCACACATATACGCCATCTTTTATGTATGCGTACATGATGTGCTTTTAACTATTTATGACCAATATACATATGTGCGCAAACACAAATTTTGTTGTTTTCTATTCTTTCCGACTTTGCCGCTACTGGAGTTACGACGAATGAAATAGTCATTACATTTTGTCATCTTGCGCCGGCTCCTATGCACACAAGCACATGTATATATGTATGCATGCAAATAGACACATATGTACTTCTCATAATAAGATCGCTATTATGCATTGAATGCTGGCAGTTACCACTGCATTAGTCAGTCAATGTTTGAAATTTTGCCAAAATCTGATCAAGATAGCTTCAACATTTTGTTCACTTTGGATGATGATCATTACCTTACCTCCTTTGCACATTATTTCACTTATATTTTTTACTTATCATGTGTAGCATTTAGTTTGCACACAATAGACAGGCTAAATTAAAATAAAAAAGGATGCACTTACCAACACTAATGTGATGGAAACTTATTTTCAATATCCCAAAGATCATCGGAGAGATCAACCAAACGAAAATAAAATCAAAGATTATTTTAGCCCGCTGTTTTTGACCTGTTAGTCCAGGTTCTAATTTCAATACTGCGCAATTTTTAATTTTTACAAGGAAACTGCCAATGGTTTGATTACAAGGTAAGATGAAAAAACTGCAACCAATTTCAGACTGCTGTCATTTCTAAACCGCTCGTTCCACAGCTGTCAGATTTATTCCAGTGACAGCTCATTATATTGTTTACAAGCGCACAAAAGCATTTGGTGGAAATTAAAAAAAAAAAAATTTAGTGGTGGAATTCAAGCGTTACAGTGTGATTGCTTTTCATTTGGCTGGAAAACCACAAGTGGCTATCGTTAGAGCCCTCCAGCATTTAAAAGTGAATAAATCTTTTGTGTCACGTACCATTGCTCGTTACCGTGATACTGGCAGCGTAGCACGACACCCAGGAAGTGGACGAAAAAAAAACAGCAACATCGGCAGAAATGGTTCGAAAAATGAAGAAGCAACTTGAACGAAATCCGCGTCGCAGTGGCCGAAAAATGGCTCGTGAGCCATTCGGCAAATATTGAAAAATGAGCTTAGCCTAAAGCCATTGAAGTTCCAAAAAGTGCAAGATCTTACCGATGCACAAAAAAAAGGTAGACTCGAAAGAGCCAAAGAGTTGCTTCGCTTGGCCGAAAGTGGTGAACTGCCACCCAAGAATGGTTTAGAAATGAGGTTCCTCGCTTCATTTCCACCGCACAATGGCCACCAAAATCTCCGGATGCCAAGCCGTTGGACTATT
Organism: Meiosimyza decipiens; assembly: GCA_963680825.1. Taxonomy (NCBI): domain Eukaryota; kingdom Metazoa; phylum Arthropoda; class Insecta; order Diptera; family Lauxaniidae; genus Meiosimyza; species Meiosimyza decipiens. Next base: position 76,926,218 of record OY804259.1, read on the forward strand.
GTGCCTGGGGTATTTTGGAAAGCAAGGTTGGCACTAAAAAATACCAAAGTATCGATCACCTCAAGCAAGCGCTTCGCCGAGAACGGGCCGTTGTTGCAGTTTTTTCATCTCATTGATGTATTGATTTATAGGTTTCAAGAAAAGACTCAAAATTGATATACAAAAATTTGTAGATGATAGGTAAGAATGGAGTTGAGAAAACGTCCAGCTAGTAATCTAATGTCGGCAATAATCGCACTGACAACACATCAACACTGCAATTTACTTTGATAATTTTCTCAGATTTCAACGAAAAAGTAAAACTTTCCCAAGGATTGCAGAATTCAAATGGATTTAATGTATAAATAAAGGGTTTCTTATGATAGTAACCAAGTTGCTCAGGAGAATCTAGACCGAAATAAATAAAAGATAAAACTTTCTACTGAATAATATTATAATTGTGAAGGTCACGCTAAGACAATTTTTCCCAGTTTTCTGGATAGCATTTAATATTAGTTTGAACTGGTCACAAAACAGCAGTCAAGATCCTAAAGTTATTCTACTCACGTGGAGTGGTTTCGATGTTCAATATATTCATGCGTCGATAGCGTTGAAATTCCGTTAATTGTTTATTGCTTCTTAATGCGTTGAATAACGGTTTGGGCTATGATGGCGGAAAATACCACTACGTGCCCATCGCTACCCTAAAGCATAACCAAAAAAGCTTTTCGAAAAGTTTATTATACACTTCATGTTCAATCAAAAGAATGAAGAGCACTTTTTTAACATCGAAGCTCGCTCAGTGAAACCATTGAAGCATTATAACAATGAAACTAGAACAGAATATAGATAATATGCAGTCGCACTGTATATGATAACTTAATTGTAAACAGGATGGTTCAATACCAGGAAGCAATAAACAAAATCATCCCCTCGTCAGTCAATCCTACTGAATTTACCCTACGTGTAATCAGCAAGTTTACTTTTAACAGCACTTGCCCTACATTTATGTAATCGTTTGCTAAAATTTCTTATGTTGTATATGCGTAAGTTATGAATTATTACGATGTTGCATATTTGCTTCCTCCATCTTCTCTCAATTACGTACAGTAGGTATATTTTCTTTATATCTTCTGTCATATTCTTACTTTCATGTGTTGCATAAATTTAAGAAATTGAAATTCTACTTGACCTCAATATCCTCAATGTCTGACTCTGAATCTTTGTTGGCTTCGAAAATTTCCCCTCTATCCAATATTTAGCATATTTTATGATACGAATAGTACGTTTGTATATTACATACATACATACGTAATATTGTCTTTCTAGATTTGTATGCATATGCTTGTTCTACTTTTTTATGGCTTAAAGGTTGTCTTATGATTTTTGTAGTAGTTCTTGTAGTTAGTAATGGGAATGGTAGTATGAATGGAGTTTGTTTTCCTCTTTATTTCTGATACATATGTAACGAGTTCTAATATTCCTTCTAATGTGACCAAATTAAATTGTTGTCGTAAGCTTTAAATGCAATAAATTAATTGAATTTTTCAATTTCTTACAAACACATTTAAAAGTAGCATAATTAAGCAGCATTTTGTATGAACAAAAACTTTTATTATTCAAATAAATGGTGAAAAAGAGTTAGATGAATAGGATTTGGTATCTAATAAATAAAGACGTTTATAGTTTGAAAGTAAAAATGTATTGTGGTATATATAAAATACGATTCAAATATTTAGATACGAATTTTATTTTTTTTATTCAGAAACAAATAAATTGGTGAATAATATTCTTGAAATCTGCAGTTAGATGAAAATGTTTTTTTAAAGAAATGTCATAGAAATAGTGTTATATAGGGTAATATGTATCAATGTCTATCATTGACTTATACATACGAGGGTTTTGTTTTTTTTTTTTCATTTTCGTATATTATTTTCTGGGATTTCAAAGCATATATTGATCATTCCGAATAAAATATTTTTGCAAGGAACAGGGAAGGCATCAAAATCCTTGAATTTTTCTGAAATTTTACTAAACTTCAGAACCAGAAATTCTTAGGATTTTGGGGACCTTACCTAGATGTTTCGTGTTGTCGCACGCTAGTTCCTCGTGCCGCGTGACTTGCGCTCAAAAATATTTAATAGCTTCTGATTTAGTACAGGACCCATTTTTTTCACTTTCTAGTAACATCTATATAAAGTGACAGCAATTTAATTCCTAATTTATTTCTTATTCACATTTTTACTATAAAAAAGGCAGTCTTGTTGCTTAAAAAACTCTTAACATAAGTAGTTCTACATTCCAAACTTTGTGTTGAGCAAGCATGACGTAGCATCTGCTTAAAATCTGACATATGCAAAAGATTTTTGTTTTTTTCTTAAAACTTTTTTCTTTTGTGATTAGGAAAATTTAAAAGGCAGAAAAAGAAACTCGCTAACTCAGTTTTAGCGCAGCATTTCAACACGTCATTCCATCAAGCCGTAAACAATTTTCATGCAAGTGAACTTCGTGCCATTGTCACACATAAATACTGTGTTATGCCACTACTACTACAGCTACGGCTAAGAATTAAGACACACAATCGTACACATACATGTACACAATTCTTCAAGCTTGCTTAAGTTACATTGCAGCTTTTCAGCCGTTTGCGTGTTGGCTTTCAACGCAGACACAACGTGAGTGAAATTTAAATTTCGCACACATACGCAACACAACACAACACAACGAAACAACGCATTGAAACAGAGTACAACGCAATAAACTGCTAACGCGCCTGTAAGTGTGCAATGAAAATTCTTCATGCATGCACTCGTACGTTAGTTAGTTGTAAGCAACAGCAATAGCGGTGTTGATGATAATGGCGGTGGTGTTGATGGTGGTGGCAATGCCTACAATGTGTGACTGTGTTGTTTTATATACATAGAATATTTGGCCGTAGTTATTGTTGTTTTTTTTTTTTTTTTTTTGAGAGAAAGGAGCTTACGTAGTAGTTGTTAGAGTTGCTTTAGTTGTTGTATAAATTTGTGTCAGCAGACGCAACGATTTGAATTTTTAGATGAGGTGAGGGTCACACCGGAACTCACACGAAAGTACTTTCACGAATACATGTGCATAAAAAACAAAAATCTAAAACAATTTTCACACGCCGGACAACAACATAAAAGTACCAATACTTATGGAAGCAAAAAACAACAAAAAATATTAGGTCACTATAAAAAAAGGGTTACTTAACTATTGTGATACGCTGCGTAACTGGGACACAACGTGTTTTGCGATTTTTATTGGATATTCAGTTTTTTGTACTTTCTCATTACACTCTACTGGTGAACAGAGGAACAATACTAATTTGGCGTTTAAGCTTACAAGAAATTTGCTTCTTATGAAGAGTTTAAAATACGATTCCGAAGGGAAGAGCTCGACTTTGATCTATTTTCTCCATTTCCATATTGAATGATGAAAATAGAGGTTCCTTCAAAAATGGAAGATAAACAGACCATATCGGCATTCCGGAGTATTTAATGATGGGCTTAATTTATTTTTGAAATGTGCGCATTGTTTGCTGTAAAACATTGAAAACTAAAATTTTTTTTTGGCTAGAAACTGATGAAAATCATTTCTAAGTTCCAACTTTTGAAAATAAATTTATATTGCTTAAATGAAAAATCTTAAATGTTGAATGGAATCAATGCAAGAATCTATTTATTTTGCCATGGATATGAGAAGAGCGAATGCGAATGCTCATTCCTTAGAATTGGAATATTCGGAGAATTTCATTCTATGTGATAGAGTCAAAAGGAAATGTGGCCTCTTTATAAAAATTGTCAAGTTTCCTTTTCACATTTTTGGTTAAGAACTAATATATCAAAAACCATTAACTCATTATGGTCATATTAAATGTTAAGACTCCTAATACCCTCATAAGGTATTTATGGTGTAATGACCGATTTTCAGGTCGCGTATAATAACTTCGAGCAATCAGTAAAAATATCTCCAAGCATCTTCAAATTAAAACTATTGATGGAATTCAAGCTAGCTATCTCTTGTGATGTCTAACTCTAGCGTCTTGTAATTTAGCTTCAAGAGTGCAAACCTCAGAGTCTTTTGGCGACTGACAGATATTTTTTTGATAAATAAATATAGTGGAAATAGATTAAAAAGGACTTTCAGCAATCATATACTAAATATCGTATACAACCTTTTGACACAAATACCCAAAACGTATCACTTTCTTCTAGCCAAATTTTCTACGTGAGATTAGTTTCAAATACCTGGAAATGTTGCGCTATCATTAGCTGTGGACTAAGATGTCACCTTATTTACAGCCCTTTGCAGTATGTCTTTCATGGTCGCGGAAATTTAGTGATTAGTAACCACTGCAATATCGCCAACATAAACCATGGCTTTACGACCATGTCCGTTTAGTGAAATTAGTAATATGTTTGTATGTTGATCGCTATGTTTCTCAGCAAATATAGCTATTCCTTACTACTAATAACACCAGCACGGTACACACATATTCGGATTGGCAATGTGTAAGTTTCTGGTTTGAGGTCGTTGAAGCCACATTTACTGTCAAGAAAGAAGAAGAAGAAATTAATTTCATTGTAGATGAATATTTTGAGGTGTATTGAGCTTAATACTACGAAACATAAAGATGTCTTCAAATTTTTCTTAAATTTCGAAGTCAAGAAGAAAGTAAGATATTATGATAGCAAATTCACTAGATTGAAAATTGAGTCAGTTTTAGTGTATCTACGAAGCAAGGAAATAAATTGTACTCCTTCATTCAAAAAATGTGATCCTTGATTAGGACACTTCATTGAGTGTTGCAATTCAAGCAACTTGTAGCCATAACTCCCAAAAGATTTGTATGGTTAAAAGCAAGTTAGGTCCAATTAAATTGAAAGTTTGAAATGACATCGAATATCCCTGAGCATAAAGAAACAGCCACTAATGCTAGTGAAATAAATCTAGCAGAAGTTCAAACGTTTTTTAGCTTAACAGAACATTGTGAATAGCTTAGAGTACTCAGAAATCAAGACACAAAATTTTCAAATCTTAGTGTTTGAAGCGCTGCAATTAAGTATTGAAAACTTTTATTTTCTTTTGTACATTAATGATTTTATCTTCGATGTTGTGTTAATATCTGCTCCCAAAAATTTCTATTTGATAATAAATTTATATTAATTTCAAATAAAAGCTATTTCCAACTGGCTTTGTATTTTACAATCACCACCGAAGTTCCACCATCAATTCAGTTTTACTTTCTTTGAATCATTCGTAGAAGTCCTGCGTCAAGCTTTTTGTATATAAGTATTTACCTTAGTCACTCACTTGAGCAACGATTCCCATAAATAGGGTATAAAGCAATGCTGCTTGACCCACTGTATGTTTCTTACCCAAATTTTTATATCCCTTTTTTCAACTTTACACAGGCTGCAACACCAGCAGCAATAACCAAGCAACACCAACAATGACAACAACACCCACAACATAAGCGATATCAACAACACGCACGTGACGTGTATGCGAAACGCAAGGACGTTTAATGTGAAGCAATGCAAAGAAGCTCAGCCATACATCCGCTGTGTTTGTGTTGACTACTGACTAGTCAACAGTAGGTCGAGCTGTCAGCCTTTTTCGAAGTCAAGCAAGTGAAATTCAAAATCACGTTTTTGTCGGGAAAAATTATTTGCCAAAGGTTTATGTGGAATACGACACTGGCAAGCTTGATAGCATGGTCATGCCTAGAAGTTGACTGGTGGATAAGACACGTTCGTTTTCACTCCTTTGAAATGCAGCCTTTTTTTACCGCTGCTGCGTGAGCCTGTATGATGGTCTGAAAACAGATAAGAAAAAATTAGTGCAAGTGAGGTTGTTGAGTACAAAAATGGCAACATTTTTCCAAGGCACAATGAATTTAATGTAACGAGTATAGTATACTTAATGATAAAACGATAAGGAATTGTTATTTTAATTAAATATGGAAAAAGTTATTATTTTAACAAAAAAATAATTATAATATGACTGGAACTAAATATATTTTCTTTAAAATATGGTCTAGTACTTAGGTTAAGCGGTAAGACAACTTATTATTGGCTTGTAGTATGCGCATCCGCCTTAGTTAGGTAGTAGTTCCTGATACAAAACCCACGGCGGAGAAGGGAAAATGTTTTTTACGGCTCCCATGTCACTAGTCACTGCATTGCTTAAAGAGCTTCATTTGGCATGCAAAGCTTTCAAAACTGAACTAACGCAGTTTAGTATGAAACTGTTTGATTATGACTCGAGAAAAGACCCTTTAATGCTATTTTCTATATATATCATAACATAGTTTTCAACCTTGAAGTACTATGGCTAAGTTCCACCATGTTGTATTTAAAAAAAAAAAACTTAACATTCTTTGCTCTCATAACTCATGAATGTGTTAAGTACCCAAATTCCAAAAGAAAAAAAAGTTGCATACACTTAAATATTTTATAATAACTTTACAAACAAACACATATTTAAAATCTTCCACTCCATCACTTGCAAAACTTTCTTCTACTGTCTACGCCATTATGAACTTTTTCCTGTCCTGTGGTTTTAGCTAAGCTTCCTTGCCATATTTTGTTGCAACTTTTTCCTGCAACTATTAGCAACTACTATACAAAGTTTGTTTTCCTTATGTTAGCCTTTACAGTTAGTTGCCACGTTGACAGTTTTTAAACATCACATGACAGGTGTTGGTACAATTTTCTAATTTTACTTGTGATTTAGTGGCTCTCAAGATTTCAGCCTAGTTTTTGTGTCATAAACACATGAATACTTTTATAGTTTGTAGGTTGAGCATTGAAAGTACTAGCACTCACACATTTGTTGGATGGCTTGCACTGAGATTAGTTAGGGTGGATTGTCATAGAATTTTGTTGTGAATAATGAACAAAATGTATTTGGAAAATTTACGTTCCTTAAATTTTACTGTCCCATATCCGTCTAATAATGCAAGGTGTAAACTAATTAATTTCAAATCTCTTGAAAGAGATTATCGACATTCATCGAAAGAACTCGCTGAAATAGTGTCGTCTTACATTGAAAGTAAACGCTCAGTTGTCTTAACTCAGCGTATATATCCTCAAAAATATCGTAATCATTCTACGCCTAAAAATGGGCGCCAATATGCTAAACTGATACCTTTGGGGAATTCACGGCAGCATGAGAAAGTTGCTCTTCAGGCCGGTGCTATTTCCACAACCATAATTCTTCGTCAGAGCTGATCGGATAGTCGATGGTGATCGATATCAGTAAAAGCACCTAGATCTTTGACAAATTAATCATTCAAATTTCACATTATAGAACTGCATTTGTAGCTAAGGCGACTGTTTGAAAATTTACTTTTTTCCTTTCAGACATTTCTTCAAATTCACCCTAAGCATTCTTCTTGTATAATTTTTGCATATGTTTGTGTTGCTTACTACTACAAATGTAAAAATATTCTTAAAAGTGCAACATATTCGTATCTAACAAATTGCTTTTGTTCGTGTTATTGTTATTGCTATTATATTTGTTGTTGTTGTTAGTGGTGTTGACAACTATAACTTAATTTGGCAACAACAATTTGTACAACACTAGCAAAATCAGCATAGCCACAAAATAATAACAAAAACAACATATCACAAGCAACAACAACAAAATGGTATATTGCGTTTTTAGAACTTTTTGGCTTTGTGTGCGTTCGGAAGGAATATTTTACAACATTTTCCAATTTTTTAAATTTTTTTTTAAATTTTTTTTTTTTTTCTTGTTGTGTGAAGAGAGTTCACACTCAAACGCACACAATAATTTTCCTTGTTTTTGTCAGTTCTGTAGGAAGCCATTAGTTGTTGTTGTTTCAAAATGTAAAACTTTTTAAATTTTCTTGTGTATTGTAGGGATTTCTGTTCAACATGAAAACTTTACATATATAGACTAATACTTCATGCAGGCTTTATTTAAAGGATAAAACATTACCTTTCAAATGTTAATGGATTCTAAAAAATGAGGAATTTTGCAACATATAGTATAAGATTAAATTTATATAAGATAGGTAGTGGGAAAATTGACTTAACTTAAGTGCAATTTCAAAATACTGGTCAATAATCCTCCAAAAAGAAAATTTTTTTTTTTTTTTAAAAAAACTAATAAAACAATCAAGTTGACCCAAACCAAAAGAAGTGGGAATTCCAATTTTTAGTTTCAATATACTAATTTTCATTTACAACCATTAGTTTATTTGCTAAGTAGAATTATCAGTTAAGAAAAATTACAATATGTGTTTTTTATAATGCAAAAAGACTAAACAGTTTCATAAGAAATTGATTTCTAAAGAATTAAAAGTCAAGTCATTTCTTATTTTTAAAGGACATTCTATCACATTTTGTTTACAACAACTTAATGGCCACGATCAATCTTTGGAAGATTGTTGAATCTTCAAACTTCCAGACGAAATGGTCACTTTAGCTACTTGAAAAACTTCACACATAGCAATTCATTTTGATTCAAGAATATCTCTTTGTTATTTGCACTGCAAGTGCAGACGTATACCAAAGCAGTTCAAATAAATATGATTTTTTTTAACAATGTGTCAGCGAAAAAATAAAAAAACAGAGTTTAAAACAAAAATTAAATCCAAAATCAACTTGTAGTTTATCAAAATGAAATAAAAAATTGATACAAGAACCTAATGAATAAAAATTTGGCGGATCCATGGACTATCACTTTTTCTAAAAATAAATGAGAGTAAAATGTTACTCACTGTTCGCACTGTAACTCACATTTGTTTTATGTATGTACATGCTGCTAACGTGTATATAAAATATTTTTCAATAAAAACTTTTTTCAATTCATACATTTATAATGATATGACGTCGTCAGTCTTCAGTCGGAGAATTTAAGTCAAAAAACTTTATTCAGACGATCCGTCGCCAGCAGCATCAAAGCACCTTATTTGCTCTTGATGACCACAACCCTTTCTGCAACCGTTTGTCCGTCAGTTTTTTTCTTCTTTTAAGCAATGCTTTCTTTTTAATTTTGCCTACCCCTCTGTCTGTGCATTTGTATGGCTTTTTGTAGAATTCACTGTAAATATGCCGCCATCATCATTTAATGGTCTACAGAAAAGAAGTCAAAGTGTAAAACGATTCATTTCAGACCGAACGCATGCTTTGGCCTCTGCCACTGATGTTCAAGTCAATCATGGTAATGTCAAGGCTATTAAAAAAAGTATCGATATAAGTGGAAAAATTTATGAATGGGTACTTGGTGTTTTACATAGAATCAGTAGCGGCTTAATTCATGGTGTAACCTGTGCTTTAGCTATGCATGGCATTATTTTTACAAAAGTTTCAGCAGTGGTTTTTATTTTTTTAAAAAAATCTTTAAAATTTTTCTGAGTGTTTGGTCAAAATACAAACGCTTTCTGAAAAATACGATTTTAATGAAACTTGCGAGTTTGGCGTATATATGAACAGAATTCAGATTGGGTTCGGTTACAAGTTTTCAAAGACTCTTGCAAGGGTGCGGCATAGTACTAAACTTTTATTTTTATAACGTCATAACTCGTAAGCCATGCAAGGTGTATATAAATATCTTAAATTGTGTCAAAAGTCAGCGGAATGAGAAAAGTGGGTTTGACACTTTTCAATAATTAAAAATTTTTATTCAATATTATTCGAAAACGGTATCTTCGACTTGAAATCAGTCATAATTACAAGCTAAGACACTACTGTTTGAAGGACCTGGCTCAACCTCTAATAATTATAAACGCTATAATAAGAAAACTAACAATGTAGTCGTTATGAAATTTAACATGTTCGATAAACTTCCTATAAAGTATCTTCTAAGCAAAAGTGGGCACAGTAGTAGATAGGGCGTGGAACCTGCAAAAAACCTTAATTGTTAGATTTAGTGAGCTATGGGAGTATTTATTCTAAAATTTGGAGTACAGGTGGCGGTTACTATAAGCTTAACGATTAAATTAAATTTGATAATATTGCATTAGTGGGCGTGGCAGCTGTCATGTTAACGGAAGATTATAAGAATGGTATTTTTTTGTTTTTTTTTCAAAATTTTTCCCTTCTCGTCAATCGGAATGGAACAACGTGCTAAAATTGATTGAAAAATGACTGTGGTGACAAATTTGTACGCTAATTTAGAAATAGATGCTGGAAAAATTATACTGCAGCATATTATATTCAGTATGAATATGATGCTAAGCACACGAGCAGGATCGCATTCAGTATTTTGGAGAAAATGGAATCATTAAAACTAGAATGGCCTTCACAATCTCCGGATCTTGGTCCGATTGAGCATTTCTTGACCCTTTCAGATGAAAAAATTCTATTCAATTGTTAATAGCAATATTTGACCAGCGAAAAATTTACAAAATCATGCAAAATTTAAATCCACTCAAATTAGCCGTCAGCACTTTATTTTTTCTTGTCAAAGTACAAATTTGAAGCAAATGCAAATCCGGCCATAAAATCTAAAATCATTTCGCAATGTAAAATTGACAGTAATACACTTTGAAACTTACTGTTAAACTAAGAGTGAAAAAGTGTATTACAACTAGATGAGTTAACAGCATAAAATAAAACGAACGCCTTAAGTGCAGACAGTTGATTTGACTAAATATTGCTTAGTTAAAATATCTATTCAGTTAAAATATCTATTAGCTGTTGCGTAGCTTGTTACTGCTTTGGAGCCAATGCGAAATTGGCAACAAAATGTCTAAAAGTTAGGAGTAAAATTGAGAGCGAAAAGTAAACTTACAGATAGATGAACTGAAATCAAAAAACACATTGAACGCCTCTCAAGAAGACAGTTAATTTGAGTGGATTTGAAGATGGCTTAGTCTTGAGTTCGCATATGAAACTAAGTGTGCCATACTGGGATATTTTTTTTCAATTTCAATTGTTTGTACAAAAAAATTCATAGGGCATTTCGCAAGAATCGTACTGTGAAGATTCGCCGCTTTCAATTTAAGTTTAAACTTTTAGGCGTTTAGCTGCCAATTGTAAATTGCGAAATGGACATAGATTTTAATACCGTTTTCGTATTGGGTTCAAAGCAGTAACAAGCTTCGCAACAGCTTATAGGGACTTTAACTTTTTCACTCCTAATTCAACAGTTAGTTTTAGAGTCTATTGATGCCAATAAGGCATTGTGAAATGGATCCGATCAAGATCCGGAGATTGTGGAGGCCATTTTATTTTTAATAGTTTCATTTTCTCCAAAATACTGAACGCGATCCTGCTCGTGTGCTCAGCATCATATTCATACTGGAATATAAGATTATGCAATGCAATTTTTCCTGCATCTATTTCTAAATTAGCATTCAACTAGTTCACCTTAGTCATTTTCCATACTATCATAATGCCTTCTCCGTGTTTAACTGTGTGAGTGACGTTTTTTAGCTTCGGCTTTTTCGTTGACTCACACCATTTTCGCTTCCATTTCTTTGAGTTTATCAACTCGAGTTTTGACCCATCTGACCGAAAAGTCGATCTAATTGACAAATCGGTAAAGTATGGAAAACTACGAAAAAAGTTAAATAAAGTTGAGAAGTCGAAAAAAAATTAAAGGGGTCGTAAAATATTGCTAGAAGTTGAAACAGTTGAATAAAGCTGATAACGTTGGTAAAATATGAAAAATATTGAATAAAATTTAAGAACTCGAAAAAAGTTAACTCGAAAAAGTTAAAAAATCTTGGTAAATTCAATTGAGTTGAAGGAGGCTGAAAGTCGAAAGGAAAATGGTATAATGTTGGAAAAGTATAAATGCTCAAAAAATATAGAAAAAAGTTAAAAAATGCCATTCTTACAACGTCTTGGTAATATGAGCGGTGCTACGCCCACTGGATGCAATACCATCGAACTTCATTTAATATCAAAGATCATAGTAGCCGACATCTCTGCACCAAATTTTATTAGGATCAGTTATATAGTACACTAAATGTAACATAAAACGATTTCTGCATTTAAGGAAGCTTATACGCCCACTGATGCAACCTCGTCGAACTTCATTTAATTTCAAAGCTTACGGCAACCTACGTCCCTACACCAAAATTTAAAAAAATTACTCCTGCAGCACACTAGATGTAACATAAGAGATGCTACGCCCACATAGACTATAGCGCCCACTTTTAGCCATGAGATAACTTATAGCAACTTCATCTACCACGTTAAATTTCATAACGACTGCGCTGTTAGTTTTCTTACTATAGCATTTATAAATATTGTGGGCTGTGCCACGTCCTTCAACAAGATTTGAAAATATACTGACTTAACTGCCTCGTTTCAGTGGTATTATATTTAAAGCTTTTTAGCTAATAGTAAGTGTCATTTTCGAGATATATTGAATCATAATTTAAGATATTAATGACACGCAGCCCTCTACTTAGTTGTACAGGGTGTTTTTTTTAGAGGTTTGTTTTTTGAATAGAGATAAAACTAGCATTTTATGGTCAAATCTGGCAATTCTAATATCATTTATGTTCAGTTTGGTTTGCCATTTCATCATAAACAGGTTGACAAAAGAACAACGCTTGCAAATCGTGCAAATTTATTTCGAAAATAATGGTTCAGTTCGCGAAGTTTACCGCAAGCTCCGTCCATTTTATGGTCGACATAATCGTCCATCAGAGCAATTAATTCGGTTAACCATGGATCGTTTTCGCACTACGTTTACTCTATGTGATAATACGCATCCGCAGAGACGTCGAACAGTGCGCACCGAAGAAACAATTGCCGCTGTAGAGCAAAATGTTGAAGAGGACCCGAGTGAATCGATTCGCCACCGTGCACAGCAATTGGAGCTTTGTCCATCAACTTTATGGAAGATTTTGCGCAAAGATCTTGGCTTGCGACCTTACAAGATCCAGCTTGTGCAAGAATTAAAGCCGCGAGACCATGCAATGCGTCGTGATTTTGGTGTATGGGCCGAAAATGAGATTGATCTCAATGCTGATTTTCATCGCAAAATTTTGTTCAGTGATGAGGCTCATTTTTGGTTGAATGGCTACGTCAACAAGCAAAATTGCCGCATTTGGAGTGAAGAGAATCTACATGAGACCCTTGAGACGCCATTACATCCACAAAAACTGACTGTTTGGTGTGCTCTATGGGCTGGTGGAGTCATTGGGCCATACTTCTTCCGAAATAATGCTGGAGAGTCAGTTACCGTTAATGGAGACCGGTATAGAGCCATGATAACCGACTATTTTGTTCCCGAATTCGATGGCATGAATGTGGATGAGGTGTGGTTCCAACAAGACGGCGCTACATGCCACACAGCGCACGTCACAATCGATTTATTGAAGGAAACATTCGATGAGCGCATAATTTCGCGGAATGGACCTGTCAATTGGCCACCAAAATCGTGTGATTTGACACCATTGGATTATTTTCTTTGGGGATATGTGAAGTCGCTCGTCTACGCCAACAAACCAGAAACGTTAGGGGACTTGAAAGCCAACATTCGTGGAGTTATTGCCGACATACGGCCCCATATGCTCGAAAAAGTGGTTCAAAATTAGACCTGTAGAATTGGCTTTATTCGAGCCAGCCGCGGCGGCCACATGCCCGAAATCATATTTGAACATTAATGTCATAAAATTATCCTTCCAATAAAGCCAAATTGATGGACATTAAAACGATTTTCTTGTGTTTTATTTCAATTCGAAGCTCTATACCTCTAAAAAAACCACCCTTTATTATAATATCTTGCATGCTTTTCGAGATAAGAAGCTATAAGCACTTTACTTTACCGCAATATGCCACATTAAAGGATTCTGATTCAACAAAACTACGCATTAATTGAGAAAAATCAATATCTTAGTATAAACCGAAAATTTCCGACACATCGATATTTTCTTCAACATCACTAATCAGTCAGTCAGGTCAGTCAGTTCAGCATATTTGCGCTTTCTCTTTTTGTTACTTTTTTTTTTTCTTTTGAACATCTAATTTTTGTGATCTTTTTCTGGCTTCCTTTTTGTCCTATTTGTTGATTTCCTTTCCTTTCCTTATTTCTTTTTTTGGGCATACAACCTTTGAAAATTTTTGTGCCATTGTGTGAATTGCTGGTTTTCATGTTATTTACTTGGGTTGCCACACCAAAGCAGCAGCCAGCAAAAGCGAAAGCAAAAGGTGTCAGATGTCGACACTTGGTAGCGTGGTGGTAGTATTTTCGAAATTGAAATAGGTTAGCAGCTCCAAAATGTAATATCGCAAAAGGTAAAATAAAAAAAAATTGGGTTGAGAAATTTTTAATTTAAAGGGTCAAATTAAGAATTGTTAAAAGCGGCAGCAAAATTTGTGTAAATTATACGACGAGTGGAAGTTAATGACAATTTAATTGTTATGGATTAACATAAGAAAAAGGATAATGCTAAATGACTTAAAAGAATCTTTCAATCTTTTGAATAATTAGTTTTGGCCATTTTGTCTTAATTTCTTTTTAGGCATCATTGAAAGTGGTTTTACAACCATCATGAAATGTTAAAATGCCTTTCTATAAATAACTTAAGTGCGCAGAGGGTAAAGTCCTAAGGAAATTAACATGTTTGTCGTTATAAGAACCGTGATAATGAGATGCATATAAATTTTTCTATAAAAGATATATTTCTAAAAAAGCAGGGAGTAAACTCACAAACATTACATTTAAATCTGTATTTGAAACTTTTCATAAGTTGAAAGGAAAAATTCAATTTAGCAGCTACTTTGACACGTTTTAATGTCCATCAATTTGGCTTTATTGGAAGGATAATTTTATGCCATTAATGTTTAAATATGATTTCGGGCATGTGGCCGCCGCGGCTGGCTCGAATAAAGCCAATTCTACAGGTCCAATTTTGAACCACTTTTTCGAGCATATGGGGCCGTATGTCGGCAATAACGCCACGAATGTTGGCTTCCAAGTCCCCTAACGTTTCTGGTTTGTTGGCGTAGACGAGCGACTTCACATATCCCCAAAGAAAATAATCCAATGGTGTCAAATCACACGATCTTGGTGGCCAATTGACAGGTCCATTCCGCGAAATTATGCGCTCATCGAATGTTTCCTTCAATAAATCGATTGTGACGTGCGCTGTGTGGCATGTAGCGCCGTCTTGTTGGAACCACAACTCATCCACATTCATGCCATCCAATTCGGGAACAAAATAGTCGGTTATCATGGCTCTATACCGGTCTCCATTAACGGTAACTGACTCTCCAGCATTATTTCGGAAGAAGTATGGCCCAATGACTCCACCAGCCCATAGAGCACACCAAACAGTCAGTTTTTGTGGATGTAATGGCGTCTCAAGGGTCTCATGTAGATTCTCTTCACTCCAAATGCGGCAATTTTGCTTGTTGACGTAGCATTCAACTAAAAATGAGCCTCATCACTGAACAAAATTTTGCGATGAAAATCAGCATCGAGATCAATCTCATTTTCGGCCATACACCAAAATCACGACGCATTGCATGGTCTCGCGGCTTTAATTCTTGCACAAGCTGGATCTTGTAAGGTCGCAAGCCAAGATCTTTGCGCAAAATCTTCCATAAAGTTGATGGACAAAGCTCCAATTGCTGTGCACGGTGGCGAATCGATTCACTCGGGTCCTCTTCAACATTTTGCTCTACAGCGGCAATTGTTTCTTCGGTGCGCACTGTTCGACGTCTCTGCGGATGCGTATTATCACATAGAGTAAACGTAGTGCGAAAACGATCCATGGTTAACCGAATTAATTGCTCTGATGGACGATTATGTCGACAATAAAATGGACGGAGCTTGCGGTAAGCTTCGCGAACTGAACCATTATTTTCGAAATAAATTTGCACGATTTGCAAGCGTTGTTCTTTTGTCAACCTGTTCATGATGGCAAACCAAATTGAACATAAATGACATTAGAATTGCCAGATTTGACCATAAAATGCCAGTTTTATCTCTATTCGAAAAACAAACCTCTAAAAAAAACACCCTTTATTAAGAAAACGGATAATTTCTTCTGATGGTACGGTAGCAGGATTAAAAAAACCTCTCTATGAATTTTTTCAGTTTTGATATGCATCATATCTTAAAGCTTAATTTTCCGAGTAAGGAAAAGACACAACAAAGACTAACGGTGATCAAAATCTATTCAAAAGCGTGAGATGAAAAGGATCCTTCTAGCCTAAATTCGACCATTGTCTTAAGGACTGTCCTAGAAAAAACTTACGTTTTGCTTTTTAGTTATAAATAAATATCCAGTAATTTTTTTGGTCTTTTTTCGTTTTTTATCAATAATGGCTAGTGTTCAGAATATAAATAACTAAAAACCAAGTAACAATTTTTTTTTATATAAAAATTTCTTACTTTTTTCGTAAGGCCCTTCATTAAATTTTGTCCAGTCGTTTCATCGACAGTATGGTACGATTTTTTTCACTTAAGTCTGAAGTCTTGTAGATTTTTTGCAGTCTTACCACTCCTTCAAAAATCTTATTTCATTAGAGCCCAATATCTTTCAGTTGGACGAAGCTCTGGGCAGTTGGGTGGATTTGCTATTTTTGGTACGAAATTGATCTTTTTACTTGCATAGCATTCCATCGTTGCTTTAGAGTAATGAGAGATTGCTAAATCAGGCCAGAACATCACGGTACCCTCATGTGCACAAATAAATGGTACAAGACGTTTTTCGAGGCACTCGTCTATATGAACTTTGGAATTGATTGTGCCTTGCGTAACAAAAAATCTGCTTCTGAGACCACAGGTGCATATGGCCTACCAAACTATATATTGCTTCGGAAATTTCGAAATTATTTTTTCTTCGTATTTACTAGGGATATGCCCCTTTTTCGGTGATGTATAATATTCGTGCCCAGGTAGCTGCTTAAAATCTGCTTTGACATAAGTTTCGTCGTCCATAACACAGCAATCAAATTTAGTCACGTACCTTTCATACAATTTTCGGGCTCGCGTCTTAGCCATCAACTGCTTTTCATTAGAACGGTCTGGTACTTTTTGAACTCTTTATGTCCTTAGCTTACTTTTCTTCTTGATATTTTGTACAGTAGATTTTGATGTACCTGCTCTAGCCGCCATATCTCGCACTGAGGTGTTGGGTTTTTGCTTAAAAAGGCGCTTCACCTTCGTTGCTACCTTTAGGTTAAAAAATTCTGGTTTTCTGCCTGAACCTTTTTCGTGAAACAGTTAGACCCTTTTTATGATTAAAAATAACGGCAAAGACAGAGTTTTCTGATGCACCAACGATTTTTGCTATAGCTGAATATTTTAGTATTGGCATGTGAACAAAATCAGTTTGCGAACTTTTTGTTGATTGCTAAACATCTTTGTCGTCAAAGGTGCTATCTTCAAATGGTATACATCATATTAAACGTCACTTTATATAGAACAAATATTATGTATTTTTAGACCTACAAGATAATCAGGTAGAGCATAATACAAAAAATAAAAAAAAACGTAAGTTTTTACTGGGACAGTCCTTACTAGGTATGTTTTATGCTCCAAAGAACAAAATAATGAGATTGATATCCCACAACCCTAAGTGCTGGAGTTAGGCTCAACACAGCCAAGACTAGTGTGCCAAAACTTTTTTTCGTCAACTGCTCTTGGACACAACGCCAATTAATGTACAAGAAATCCAAAAAAAAATGCTCATTTATGTAGATTGTGGAAAGCTGAATATTCTCAAAGTTCTGGAAAAATTACATTGTGTCAAGGGAACTCAACACTTAATTTGATGCGTCATAGGCTTTTGAAAAATCATACGTGACGCGGGAGTATAAACTGGGTCCTCTGAGTTTTAAACGCTGGTTACCATCATTGCATCATTATAATGTTACTTTTGGCTTCATTTAAAATACTAAATTATTTTTCTAATATTTCAGCTTAAGAATTTACAATTTTATTTTGAAATTATGCAGCAGTAAAAGCGAAAACAAAGCTCAAAGTATAGCTTCATCAGCACTGACAGTAATATCTCTGTTTTTTTGTTTATTTTTTACAAACAGCAACAGTAGCAAACGCCGCCACTACAAAGGCTAAAACAAAAACAAAACAGCCAACTACTGCTTCCGGCTAAACCTATTACAAGTCCTCAAGAGTAGTTGAAGTAGTTAAGTTGTGTTGCTCTTTTTGCGCACTTCCGTTTGAAGCCAAGCATTTGTTGTCTATTTTCTTTGGCACTTTAGCCTTTCTTTGCCATATTTTGTGCTTCCTAGCGCTGCACTGTCTGCGTGTGTGTGTGTGTGTAATTGTATGTATGCGTGCGTATGTATCCTTTTTTAGTGTCAGTCTAATTGCCCGGAAGTTGAAGCGTAAAAGTGTTACCACTTTACTAAAAAAGTGGCACAAAAAACTATTGCCAAGATATTTTTAAATGTGTTGCGCCTTGCTATCCATAGTAATGTCTATGCGTTTGTACATATGTATGCGTTGTATGTGTGATAGTGGTTGGCAAATTACTCAAGCAGCTATTAATTATCGTATGCTTCAAAAGTATGTGGAAAAGTTTCGAAGTTAAAGTGTAAATATTTTGTGTGTTTTTGCTCTACCCGTACATACAATCGGTAATTTATCTGCGGCAACTATTTTTGTAGACCCGTGGAGAAAAAGAAATGAATTCCAAAATAAATTCATAATTTCTTTACAAGCAATGATTAGACATATGTTGGAAAAAAATTGATTTTCAAAGTACATGATTTTGCTAAGTCCTTTCAAAAGACTCATTCAGATTGTATATACCTACTTAAAGTCAATTAAATGTTTTCATTTCATTTTATTTCGAAAAGTTCATCATTGAGTTGTTGTTATATACACATAATCAACTATCTCGTGCGTCATTGGGTCATTGGTAACTTAGCTGATAGCTGCAGACATCGAAAGCAGACAAAATTAAAAAGTCGCAATTATGTGGGCTGCACACAACAGCAACAGAGGAAGCATTAGCAGCAGTGGAAGCAGCAACAGCGCTAACATCAACCAGAGTAAAACTTCAAAGTTCTTAGTAGATGACGATAATTAATGGTTTTGAAAACTTTACCCAAGTGATTTTATAGCTACAAGTAAACTCTCTAAGATGACAGCTGATGAGCTTGAGGGAAAATTTAGTAAAGAAAAATATTAAAAAATATTTTTCAGTTAAATTTAAACTTTATTTACAAAAGTGTAGGAAATATGAATTACAAATAATTTCTTTTGAAACCAAATGAGTTTTTTTCAAATATTGAAGGCCCTCTTGAAAATAAATGATAAAAAAGACTTTTTAAATACTTATAACTGAGGGGTTGTTTATCAGGCGTTAATAACTCAAATGAAATAGTAACCTTTACAAACGATTTTTACATTAAGGATTAAGGAACCTGAACCAATCAGCCATTTTCTTCCGAATAAATAATGATTATAGAAACCAGAACAAAATAAAATAACATATATCAACGAAAGACGCTGCTCATACTTTCTTCCGAAGAGGCCATCTTCATTGGATCGTTCCAGAATTTCACCCACTGATATTTAAGGGCTTAGTGAAGACCATTAGATGGAAGACATCACTCAAAGGTGTTAAAAATACATACTAACATAAAATCTGCCTCAATAAATGCTGTGGAAAGCACGATTTAGGTCTAGATAAAATACAAAAATTTGTGAATATGCCACGCCTAAAGTGATGTCTAAGAAGCAGTGGTATCAATTCCGTAGGGCTGGGGAGTGCATTGCCCCCCCCCCCCCCCAAGTATCTGATACTAGTTATTATTCAATAAATTAATTCACTAAACCCATCTAATAGTGGTGAAATTATAATTCTCGTCCCATCCAAGATTTGGTGAAGTGACGCCACTGACATCAAATCCACAGTGAAAATTCAAAAATCTGTGAAAATTCGGGTACTGGACGATGATATGTGAAGTGAAGTTCACCTTTTTTGGTTTAAGGTTTGGGTAACAAAGTAAAAATTATGATATTCTAAAAGCCCAGGTATAAAGTTGAAAAGAGTTCACTCAGTGGTACTTGAACGCAAATCGATCACTTTAATAATGGCAAAATCTCGCGAGCACTCTGCTCTACGTTTGCACAATTAGAAGAGCAGGTTTCGGTTCTTATCACTTTATACTGTAGCTGTGGCTTAAGCATGAGTGCGTTGATGCAATAACAAATATAAACCCAAATAAACGTTTTAAAGTGGAATGTTTCAGAGATCTAGCCAATAAAAACCGTTTCACTGACTATATCAACAAGAAGGCTTAAGCTCGGACTAACATTTGACATCAAACATTTACTGGCAAATATGAGGAGCATGATCTGCAATAATTTTTATGCTACTGCCAAATTCTGGAGCAAAAGAAAAGGGAGAAACCAAGGTGATAAAAACGTACCTTCAAAACTAAAAGGCAGTGCTCCAGAGAACTGATGAACTTTGCACCCTCAATCAAAACTTGGAGCGGCATACTCATATTAACAAAAAATAGCATTTTTCGTTTTTTGATCTTTAATCTGGAAAGAAGAAAAGGTACCGTAAGAATAACATGAATAATTACTTACATGAAAACAATTTAAAGTAAACACTCTTGCAATGTTTATAGAGAAATCACAATTTCGAGCTCGGCCTTCTTTGAAAATATAAACTAACTTAAGATATTAAGATAGCAAACCGTATGCCATACAAGATTAATGAACATAAAGCAACGAATGAATGATGAATAGGTCAAATAGTCATTACTTTTATAATTCTGGAGCAAAAGTGCAAATGGCAAATAAGCATGCATGAGCGATTCCTTAACTTCTTAGCTGATTTTGAGAACATACGGATATATATTGCCTCCACTTGAAGCGCACCGGAAACAAGAACTGTAGTATATACTAAACATAATTAAGGCGCACCACGATTAGCTTAAGTGTCATCATTTAAAAAAAATAGTTTTAGGCTTGTTTTCAATATCCGTGAGTACTTAACCCGAAATCTTTCGAAATGTTCTAAATTGAAACTATAAGTTTTATCTTTCGGCATCAATTAACCAAAAGTTAACCGCATCTGAACTTAAAGCCCTCGAAAGCACAGAATCGACAGTTCTACATAATCTTTTGTTTAAGAATTTTAAGAGTTCCAATTCAACGGAAGCTTGTATGGGATACAGTGTTCGCCGATGCATCTAGGGTTTGTTCGTTGGTGGCCATAAACACTATTTTCGATCTTGTTTCCGTCTAGGAATTCTTCAGAGATTGTTACTATCATAAAAAAGCTAGGGTAGATGCACAATGAGCGTACATTTCATCACGAATAGTTGAGGGTGTCATTTGTGCGTTATGTTTATGATTTATGGTCCTTAAGGAACACCATTAACATAAATTCAAACTAATGTAAACTTCTGCTTGAGGTGAATATTGTAAAAAATTGTTGGCCCAGCATGATCTCGAATCGCGAACTTCATTTGGCTAGCAAACATACTTCTATATCAACTAACATTGACAATGTATAAAACATACAATCTGGAAAGATAATAGAGAAACTGGTCGACTCCCATCACTAATACAAAGTTCGTAGAAACGATTGGAAAAAACGACACTTCGAAATTCGTAACGAACTGACACTGCATACGACTGTGGATGAATAGTTATAAATTTTCCTTAAAGTTTCCATACTCTATGCTTCTAATGATCTTTAAGGATATCAGAAGTACTTAATTGTTAAAATCATACACTTTTCTCGGTGTATTTGCTGCTTAAGGATGATTAAACATACCAAGGCCATCGATTTTTGTAGTTCGTTTCAATTTGATATAACTTGCAGTTGAGTAGGGTTAAACCTCTTATAGAACTTGGCAACCATAGCAATCTCATCCAGGCTACGATGTTGTTCGGTATTGCTGCATTAACCAGATTATTTCCGCTTGAAGCCACAAAACACGCCGAGTTCAAGCAAGCCAAATATCATAAAATCACATTAAAAAGTTGGAAAAAAATTTAATTCATAAAACTGCTACCGCTTGTTGGCCAAGGGGGTACAACTGTAGAGAAAGCTGTTAAGAGCGCCTGTCCAAAAATAGAAAAAATAAATCAGAGCTGCACATGAAGTGAAGTGCTGCAGATTTGCAAAGTTTTTATTCTGAACACTAGAATTTTATAATTTTTATGCTATTTTTTTAAATTTTTTTCTGAAAAACTTCAGTGGCAGACTAAAACGACGAAATTAATTTTATTTTATTAGCCAAACTTTCACCACAAAGTTAGTCACGCCAGCAGCAACTCTAAAACCAAAACCAACCTCAAATATGAAACCCACTGCATTTGCTGTTCCATCCAGATTTTTGAGTGCAGCCGCATTCGTCTGTGCGCTTGGAAGTTGCACCTAATTAAATAAATTTTTTTTCCTCTTCACATTATGTGTACATTTTTATTATTTTTTTTTTAATTTCCCACTTCAAAGTGCTGTGCAAGTATGTGTGTGTGTGTGTTTGTGAGTGTATTTGTGTGTGTGTCTTTCTATTCGCTCGGAATTGTGGACCCTGTGGAAAATGTACATAAAACCGATCTGAGCTTAAATCTGTGGGCAGTATCAAGCAGCGTTACGTCCGTTGAGTGCAATTTTTATGCCGCTTACAAAATTAATTTAAGAGCGCAGTCTAAAGTGCACAAGAACGTGGCAAACAGCAACAGACAGAGGGAGAAAAAAGGAGCAAGCGCATTTCGCCATTTTGAAAGTGGCAAAGGACAACAATGCAAGCGAAAGCGGCTAAAATGAGAAATGGCACATTTCCCGCGAAGCCTGATAAATGTGATGTTAAGTGTTGTAGTTTGTTGGGATTTTTCCGGAATATTCTGCTAAATAATTGTGTTAATTAATTATAACTTTATTTGGCATTTGTTTGGTGCGGCATGTGCAACAACAATAACAACAACAGCAGCAGCGAGCTAAACTACTAAGCTTTAAGTTTTTGCAAAGAATTAGTAAAAGAATAATATGACGAAAAACTGCTGAAAAAGATTGTGAAAAGAGAATTAAGAGATTTCAGGGAAAGATGAATTTAAAAAAATTTAATTGCATCATTTCAAATATGGAAGGCTGAATTCATATCACAAAAAAGCTTCTTGCTCTACTGTTTAAAAAATAGCATAGGCCAGTGTTTCAAAGTTTTGCCATTTCTCACATAGCACGAATTTTCGATAATAAAATTGAATGATTTGCAAGCGCTGTTTGTTTTTAGTTTTTTGTTCAAAAAATGGCAAACCTTAGTTAGCATTTTTGGTGCTAACATTTGTTACAAATTACGCATAAAATCTCAAAAAATTAACACAGAAAAAACATATACCAAAAAAAAATCACCCATTATATTCATCAAGCTTAAACCTAACTTAGGCCACTATGGCTTAATGAACAATGCGCCAAACAACATGACTTAGTAATGAATTGGCAATTTGTTGTGCCATAGAATCATAAATTAATAAAAAGATATTTTAAGTAAGGACAAAAGTATCCAGCCGTGCTCCACAAGCCAAAGTTATCGAACAATTCCCGTGACGCATGGCTTAACAGAAAATCTATTCATTTTGATAAAAAAAAAATATAAATCAAAGAACTATTTAGGCTGATAATTTTGAAGTCTGGATAAAAATTCTTAGATAAAGGTGAACCCATATGAAGTATTTGTGTGACTGTGCTGCACTTAGTGCACCCGCCACGCATGCTAAGGAGAATAGGAGTCTGTTGATTTGAAATCCCACTAAAGACAGATTTAATAACAAAAACTAGCATTTCTCAAGGACTTTGAAATCATTATGGTGTCTTCTGCAAAGGCTAAAACAATATCAATGGCATCGTCTTCCCAAATTTGAGCATATACGGGATTAAAATCAGAGCCACTTGCTGGCAGGAGGTGATTTTACTCAACTCTGTAATGTGTGCGAATCAAACAGGACACCAACGCATTAAAATTATTCAAATCAAATCTTAAATCAGCGTTATTCTGTAATTGTAATGTAATGTTTCTTCACTAACGCTATTTTAAACACCTTCTTAATTGAGAATTTGATGGACTCTCGCCATCTCAAATCACGAATTTCAGGCTGCTAATTATCTCAATTGAGATGATGAAAAGTAGACAGCAATGGAAAGGTGATGCTATCTGGAAAGATACTAAAAAAATAAGTCGATATGTGCTTTTGTTGAACTTTTAGGATTACAGATGCACAGAAAGACTTAGAAGTTAGTGGCGACAAATAGTAGAGCAAGCATAAAACAACGAGCTAGCTATCGAAATAGCTATAGTTAGATACCTTGTTAAAACACTACGCTCCTTAAGCAATTTTAAAATATAAATAATTAATAAATAAATCAATTTATTTTCAAACCCTGCAAAATTTGATTTTGATTGTAAACTACACAGTCAACGAATTTGTTGATAGCAAAAGTCGTTTGTTTAAATATTTATTGGCATAAAAGTAATTTTATTCATGTGTGTTATTTTAAAAGTCTGACACATAAGCAGTTCTGTTAAAAAATATATATTTTGAACTTTTTTAACCACACTATTTCTTTCGCGCTCAGTTCAAACTTTCAGCTTAGAAGTTTTTTTTTTCTGCATTGCACTTTTTTTCAAACAACTTTCTTCAACGATTGCTACGGGTTTGAAAAACTCGCACTGCATTTACCTCACACTTTTTACTTCTTCAATGGAAAAACAATGAGAAATATCCAATAAACTGCAAATTTTTTCATTATATTGCACATCAATTCCCTACATTGGAAAGCAACAACGATTCTGTCAAGCTGCAGTGATTTTTGTTTTATATAAACGTACGTCTGAAACACAAATTTTATGCGCACAAAGTAAGCTACTTAAGATTCAGTTTTTAAAACTGCACTTTATTTTATTTAATGTAAGTTTTCTAACGCATTCTACCATAAATTGTTTTTATTTTTCATTATAACTTTATCCTCTTTGGCATGGCTTTTTAAAAAACATCGCCAGTTTCACGTCAAAGGTAGAGTCAAAACACGACACAATGTTTTCGTTTTTCTTTATTTTTTGTTTAATTGTCAACAGGACACTTGAAATAGAATTGGATGTAGGAATCTCAGACATTTCTCTTATCAATCCTAAAATATATAGTACTCCTTCCACTCTTCCATTTCCATTTCCAACTGGGCTCGACTCGTGCCAATTGAAATTAATAGCTACATAGAAGCTGAAAGCCCGCGAAGTGCCCCTGAATCTCTAAAATGGAAAACTGGTAGAGGATAAAAGTCATTTCTAAGGTGCTTGACTTATATGTATCGACTATGTACCTTACAAAAACCAACCAAAATTGCTATAGTCCATAAGCGACTACTTATCTCTAACAGTAATGGAATTTTGGATCATTCACAATCCCTAAGCACACATGAGGAGCCGTATTGACTTTCGCTTTGACTTGGAATGGGCCACATACATATTTAAAGCAAGCCATAATATGATTTGGGAAAACATTTTCATTCCATTATGCAGAAAATGAAAAAAATATACCCTACGCATGTGAAAAGATGAAAATATGTGAAAAACGTGAAAGAATTTTATGCAAACAAAGAGACTTTTACTCATACTCATGCAAATAAAAATCATGAAAAAGTCGCATTTCATTGTATGAGTGAGTGATTGTTTTATTTTTTTCGAACTAAAAACTAAAAAAAATAACTGTTTTAAAAATGCAATAGGTGAGAGTTCAAGTAAAAATGTAGCTTGGACTTTTCACATACACACACATTCTTGTAAATATTCATATGTATGTATGTATGTATGTTTGCCGTACCCAGTTGGAAATTTAAACACTAGTGACTATTAAGGTAGCTCTTTAATGCGAATTCATGTTATTGTAACATATGGCTGCAGCATTCAATATTTTCTAGTTGAAAATTTCCTGGAGTCCTTTGAGGTGAAGCTTGTGGTATTAGTTAATTCATTGCTTAACTAATTGGCCATAAGCCCATTTAAGTTCAATGTCTTAAAATGCTCTAGCATCAGCATTCATTTGACTTGCGGAACATAAGCTCGGTCATATCCTTCAACTGAAGCCTTGCATCTTGAAATTAAAGTTTGTGTATAGGCACTTTTGTTCTTTTGATTGTTTCATCTCTTAAGGTACATATATCTACAATGCATACAAATTATCATTGTGTTCTTTGTGACTTACAAGAAATTTTTGAAATAACCCGATTTGAGTCTGCTTTTGTTATGTTTCCTTAGTAGTAGCATATCAATTTCATTGTATGCTTGGATAGTGGGAAGGAAGAGCTAATGGTTGACTTTGGGCCACGTCTCGGATTTTGCATCCTCCAATTATATTCTTCGCGTTTAAATCTATAATATATGAAACACTGGCTTAGTTATCCACATTGCTTTCGCATTAAAATTAAATTGCATACTTTTAGGCATACAAATCAACTAGTTTGGCCTAGTAAAAACTAGTTTGTCTTAAAATCTATTTTGGCCGGTAAGATATACTAATAATTCAGAGAGCTTCGCTGCTACTTGTTATTTATGTTTTCACTGTTTTTGTTGCCATCGTTTTATATGTTTTTATATAATTCTTGAGTAATTGGTATTAAATTTATTTTAATCACAGTTCCGGTATATGTAGATAGTTATTGATACCATGGTGCAATTTCTGCTGAGCTGCCGAATTAGGGCTAACATGATCATTCATCACTAGCAAGAGGAAAACAAGCCAACACACACAGGGCATGAGTTTACTCATTTTAATTCCCAATAACACGCACGCAAACAAACAAATTTACAGTTTAAAAGAGAAAAGGAAAAAAAAGAAGCTCACAAGCACAGGGGAAAAAAATTTTGCATAAGTGTTAGCGTATATACCGATGTGTATGTCAGTGGAAATGTAGTAGCGAAACGTGCGTAAATTTGAAATTTGCTGATTGCAAAAGTTTATTTCCTCCACATGTGCTGGTGTTAGTTTGGACATGTACTCGTACGAGTATCTGTGTTTGCGTGTGAACATCCAATTTTATCCTGCTTTGGTGCTGTCGCTACTGATGATGAAAAGTTTGTTTTGCATATCAATGGTGAAAGTTGTTGGCTGTAGTTGGTTTTCTTTCTGCACCAGAACTCTTTACTTATTGATAGCATTTTTCTCGTTTTCATTCTGCTCTTTTTCCTTGCGAATTTATTTACGCTTTTGAAAAGTTGCAAATTTAAATTGTCGATTTTACTTCTTTGCCTACAAAAAAACACTAACACACGTATGTGGTATGGTACAGATTATTTGTATTGGGGTCTCCGTTAATTTTATTTAACACCTTTGCGATCGATGTTAAAAACAATTTTTTATGTATCATGGGATTTTCATATTTTTCTAATATTCGACAGCAACGATGAATTAAAAAAAATTACATATCATGGGATATGAATTTATGAAATTAACATAGCATTTTTTTTAAATTTAATTTTATTTTTGCTTTTTAAGTTTTATTTTTTTCTAATCAAAAACTTTACTGGGGTGGCTAAGTAGCATGAAAAAAAAAAACCAAAATAGAGAAGTTCATCATTAAAGTTAGATTAGGAACTTTACGATTCAACATTTTTTTATTCAAGTAAATGGTTAAAATGTAAACATATGACACAAGGGATGTAAAGGTGAAACATACTTTTTTAATAAGTAACGGACGCTCTAATGTACATTCGTTTGATACAAAATAAAACTTAACGCAAGGACACAATGTTATTTTATTCTTGCCAATCACGAAAAAGAATGGAATTTCTTAATATGATTTTTATAATAAGAAACATGTACAGAATACTCGTAAGTATGTTTCGAGCCCAATGGAAAAATTTATTATTAAATCACACCTCGTATTTTGGAAGCTTACCTTAAGTGTGTTTTAGAATCACAAATAAATATTTCTAATTTCACATTAAAATCCATCTAACTTTCATAACTAGTTTTTTTTTTTATTACTCGATGGCCATGTATTAAATACTAGCTGTTTTTGCGGCTTCGCCCGCTCCCTCCCCGTTGATCGCTTACATTCTACGCAGTCTTTACTGCAAAGTATTTTGTCCATGCGGCAAATTTCACAACATGATATAAGTGCCAAGAAAAGCAATTTAAGTGTTTGTTGTATGGGAGGTGCCACGCCCCAATATTTAATACCGTTCACACTTTGCGTTTTGCACAAATAATGTAGATCCATGCATCAAGCTTCACAACTGTAGCTGTCATAGATGCAAGATATAGCTTTTAAAGTGCTTTTTTTTCCTTGTTCTCTAATCGCGTCCACATTTTATGAGGATTTCAGAGTAGGCAATATACACGCTTGTTCAACTCTTGCTATCATAAGTTACCAGGCGTTACGTTTTAAATATTTTTGCTGAATGAAAGATGCCATCTTACGCTGCCTAGTCCCATCCGAATTTTCGGGAGGTGCTTAGCATTGACAATATGCCTCCTTGTACTATATTTCAAAAATCATGCTATCGTTGATTTGCAGATATAGCGTTTCAAGACTTTTTGTTGTACAGAAAGTGCCATGACGTGTTGTCACATTAACATTAACCAACCTGTATATTAATTAAAAAGAGAGAGAGAAGATATAAATGGTTTCACTACACATTCAAGTAGCTTAGTGCTGGCTTAAAAATTAATGATTTGCTAAGAAAAGTTTGCTTGCACTTTGAACTCATCAATTCTATATTTTTTCATTCTCACAAAACTCAGTCGCATATTTACTTCATTGATGATGACGATTTTACGTGACCCACATGATCTATGTCCTTTGCGAAGTAGTTTTTGAATGCTTTTCGTACTTTTCGTTCGCTCAAATTTGTGTTTCTTTTTGGCAAATAGAATGTTCGAATATGTGTGTAAAAACTTTTCCTTTTTATGCATATAAAATTTCTATAATTTGAAAAGTGGATTTCTCCTCCTTTGAGTTTGATTCAAATTCTTTTATTGAGTTTTTGCTTAACTTGCGTCATGTGCTATTTGACTTAGAAACAATTTTTGTATTTGCATCATAAGTCACAAGTTTCATGAAATATTTGATATGGCAATGAAAAAAAATTTTCAGTTGAAAGTTGAATATTTTGTTATGACTGTAGTTAAAAAATTTTTTTTTAAAATTACTTTTGTGATAAAGAGGTTTCTTTACATATAGAAAAATAAATGTTTCATTCCTTTAACATGATGTTATTTTATTTGCATTTAGTTTTGAAAGTGAAGAAGTATGTATTTTTTCATAAAATGAGAAATTCAATAAAAAACGCCATGGCCAACAATTTGTAGTGTAAAAAATTTAGCAAATATTTAGTAAAGTTTAAATTTTTAATGAAAGTGTAATCTTTATGGTTTCGTTGGAAGGCACTGTAAAATTACTATGCCGTCTTATTTGTAAATTTATACACCGCTTGTTTGTTATACAAAATTTCCTTTAATTACACTGTGAGTCAAACTGAGTTTTGATTTTTCAAAATCAAAGTTAAGAGATCAGATGATAAATCATTATGTACCGAGCTCATAAGTCATAAAAAGACATAATCATTTGAACGAAAATACTTGAATAAAAATGAGCTTCAAGTGACTTAAATGAAATCAATGGAGAAGGTATTAAACAGTAAAATGTCGAAATTCGGAACCTTCACATCGAATGTCAATGAATTCGTTAGTTTTCCAATAATTTTCTTGAACAGTAAATTATTATTTCAATAAACAAAACAATTAACTAATCATCTTTTTAATGTTCTAAATTTTTTCGCCAATTTGGTGAATTATCGATATCAGTTTTAGCAGAAAAAATATTTTTTTTTGTCGTAACTCATTCAAATACACTGAAACTACTAAGCCGATTGCCACAGTTGCTGAAGAAGACAATTTAATTATCTTTATTTGATATCCTTTAATACTACATTAGCTTATTTTATTAAGGATATATTCACGAAGCCTTAAAGAAAATTCATTGCTCAAAAATTATAAGAGATTTATAGTAAGATTTCGTCACATATTGGAAGTGATATTTTAAAGATACTCTAATTTACGCGCAAGTATTTGAAAATATCTTAAAATGCTACTTAAACATTTATCTTAAATTTTAATCAAAAACATTACGTACTGCTAAATTAATAATATTTAAAATATTTCTTAAGTTAATGTCTTTGGTTTCTAATGCAAATTGAACTGTCTACTACTGTTTACATAAATGTGCATGTGCCTTTTCAATTAAATTTCATTTAATTGTCAAATATTTGATAAATTATTTTACCTTGAATATGAGCTACGACGTACCAACAAAATTTGCTCTCAATAAATTACAACCACAAATCAATTACTGAAATTTCTTACAAATGCAAATGTAATTGAAATTTAAGATGAATTAAAACTGTATATAATTGCATATGTATAAGTTAAAAATGTCAATGTATAAGCTTTGTAGAAGAAATTATAAAATGCACTTATTCTGGGTTATCAAGAGAGAAGAGAAGGATATTAACCTGACTTGTATTACTAAATTTTGACTTTACTTAGTGGCCCATTATATTTTTCGAGGTGATTACATTTTCCTTAGTTGAAGTTATTTATTCTTTCATTTAATCCCAATATGTTTGTTTTTTGTTCAAAAAGATCGAATATTTCAGCACACGGTATAACTCGGAATGGTAATGAAAATAAAGCAACTGGTATAATTTAATGTTGCTTCCTTCAAAATTGTAATAAGGCGGGATCATTTGCATTAATATAATTAAATATGCTACCAAAATTGTTTAAAAGTGACCCTTAGTTTTTGAGTCATCTGAAAATTTCAGAACTTAAAAAATTTTTCTTAAAGAAATATACTATACATGATTTTTAATTTTAGATATAAAATGACTATATGTCACTTGTTTGAAAGGCGTTTACCGCTAACACGTGTTTGTACACATCAGAAATTGAACGCTGACCAAGCTTGTATTCTCTCTTGAGCTCACAAACATTAGATATGTGAAAGCTTGGAAGCTTCTCGCTCAATAAAGATAGTACACATTCTTCAACATCATAAAGGCAACTTTTTATGCTTATAAATTTACTAGAATTCATGTGGGCTTGATGGCGGGCATAGTCTTTTTTAAAATAAGTTCAAAATTTTTACAAACTTTAATAAAAACTTAACACAACTTATAAAGATTTTTCAAATTTTTCTTAATTAACTATAAAATTTGGTAAAGAGGGTTTCAATTTATTTGGCCATTTATGAAAGCCTTGTCCAAATTTTTAAATAGCTAAGGCATCATTAGTAAGTTATAGCAATTTTCACTCTAAGTCCGCATATCCGTGCATTTTCAGTACATTTGTACTTTTCCGCTACATTTGCGTCCTGAAAAATCGTGGTCAGTACATTCGGTACATTTGGCGCATTTTTACTACACTTGACGAACTCAGCACATTTTCAGTATATGTTCGGTACATAGGCAATATATAATAAGGACCCTTTCTTATTAGTAAATAAAAATAAAAGATTTTGAGATAGTAAATCGTAATGTGTAGATGAACATTTCGTTATTTACTGCGGAATATATTTCAATTTGCTAAGCTTTTTCAAATGCCAAAAGTGAGGACGTTTTTTTCTCTTTTTGAGTAGTCATTCTAGTAAATCTTTCAAAATCGCAGTAAAATTGGGTGTTCAAAACAAAAAACTACATTCGGAATCTAAAAACCACATTTCAAGTCTCGATCCAGTACATTTTCACCAAACCCAAATGCCATAACTGCATTTACGTAATTGTTACTCATACGACATGGTGTTCACCTGAGGCCAGCAAAAGGAAATTAGTTAGGGAAATGTTTCATAATTAAGGATTACAATATCGATTTTTCGTAGGCCACCGTTGCTTATATTACAATAGAACATGTGACATTTTCCATTTCCAGGTAAACAGAAAGACCAGCATAAAACAAAAGACATTCCTCTGTTTTAAACCTTAACTAACTCAAAAAAAAATTAAATATATGGTTTTAATTGCAAA
The DNA here is from genome assembly GCA_963680825.1 of Meiosimyza decipiens. Lineage (NCBI taxonomy): Eukaryota > Metazoa > Arthropoda > Insecta > Diptera > Lauxaniidae > Meiosimyza > Meiosimyza decipiens. The sequence continues at coordinate 76,958,176 of OY804259.1, forward strand.
TATATGTAAGCACTTCAGTTGAAAGCTCTTTTGTAGTATGAGGCGTTAAAATATGACTTCTCGAACACGTGAATGTGTCAAAATCGAAGAGTTATTGATTTCGATTAACATCACCTCACTTTTGTTAATCGAAACTCTGCTTCCCTTAAAAGAAATGCTGCATGCTAGATTTTTCTGTACCTTGAGCATATAAGTATTTTGAATTTTATAAATCAAATGATCAGAACTTTTTAGATCGAAATAAATATTTTTCAAAAAGGAATTGATTTGATAGTTTTGAATAGTTAATTGGCCATAATAAAGCTGTGAATATCAATGATAAAATATGTGAATATGTGAATATCAATGATAAAAAATTATGACACAATACAATAGAATACAGGTGCTTCTTGGGATATAGTGAAGCATGTGAATTAATATGAAAGAAATAAGTCGAGCGACATAATCACTTCATAAAATCGAATTTAGAATTGAGGAACGAGGAGGAACATCATCCACGCTCAAATGGTCACTTACCTATCTGCAATGAAAGAGCTGTCAAAGCTGAAGGATCTGTTTCTATCTACTTGACATAATGCTTCTTAACTACGGAGCATCTGAGCATCACAACAACGAATTTGTAATTTAGTTTTTAGATTTTTCCATACAAGATGCAACTGGCATTAAAATTGTAACTTGGAACTTAACATAATCGCCACAATATGACAGTGATATTGCAAAATTTTTAAATATCTCACAATTTACAATGAAGTTCATTTCCATTTAAAAGAAAATGCATATGCATTTGAATTGCAGAAAATACATTACTGGTCAACAAAGAAAAAGTAAAGAAATGAAGGCAAATTAGTGAATATAATTTGTCATAGGTAGATCGAAATGAGGAGCGATGTAGGGAATCAATAAAAAATGTTCATATCAAAATATTATACATATCTGCAGTTATATAAATAAATATGGCAAACAAACTTGTAAATGTTATATCGGTAATAAAAAATAGCAATAACAAACAAATTTAATAGCATAAAATTTGAAAATTGACAAAGTTATCCACAGTGAAAAGCCATTAAGAAGAATTTTTATCTCTTGTGTTCATTCTGAAAGTTTTTTTGTCACACGTAGAAATGACACTTAATACTAACATTGTGTAAAAAAAGCATACATTCGTATAATCGTATACTTTTTGGTCAGTGATGTAGAATATAACTCAATATAACATTATATTTTCTATACACTTATGTATAAAATTACTTATTTTGAAATTGATTTAGCAAGAATTTCTATAATAAACGTTAAAACGTTCGATTTAATTTTTAAGTTGTGACATATGTTGTGACTGAATTTTCAATGAGCATAAAAAGTAAATATGAAATTTAAAAGTACAAATGTTATCACTGATATAAGATATTAGAAATACATAGAGTTAGTTGATGCTTAGTTTATGAATTTTATCCTGCAAGAAATAAGATATGAGTATTTAAGCTCTTAATGATATCCTTAATCGAGCATTTTAATATCACTTAGATTTGCACAACACTAATGACCAATACTAAATGCTTGCTCATATTGTGCGCTATTCGTACCGTTGGGGTGCTACATTAAAAATTCCATGCAACATTAAATTTTTGCCGTATTTACAGGTGAATAAATATGGCGTACACATTTTCGACATTTTAAGCATTTTGCCACGAAATGATTGCAATTAAATTGCAATTTTAATATACGATCTAGCGAGTACTCGTATGTTGGTTGCGTTAGTTGGTAACGTTAAATATCCACTTGACGCTCCATCCACCATGATGATGGGAACCCATTGCTGGCAACGGTCATGCTGTGCATTGCAGCGTTGCGTTTTGAGTTGAGGTTGTATCGTTCGAGCGTGAGTTTTACATAAAAATCTAAAATTCATGAGCGTATTTTGTTTGGTGCCAAACCCATATTTTCCACCTACTCGCTGTGAGATATCTAACTAAAAATGTACACCCGGTGGAGTGAGATAAGAATGGGTCAGTTGTAGGAAATGATTCTATGTCATGTTTGTTTTATGTACATGAAATTGGTTTGCAACTAATGGTCTTTGTGAAATTAGTTAATCTTTATGCAGTTTTAAAATTGTTGTTGTTGTGCTCATTTCATTTTTTTCTTTTAATTTAAATACTTTTTAGCGCAATGAATTCGTTAAACGTTTAGTTTAGAGATGACATTGGTCATTATTTAAGTTTTTGGTCATGCTTATGGCGTTTTGTATTGTAAATGCTTACGTTATTCTTGTTATTTGCAAATTGTGTATCGAATCGGGCACAAAAATGTTTATTTAATGTAGCAAAGTTAACTTGTTTTTTTTTGTGTAACGCGTGATTTCTTAAGCGTTTGGTTTTTGAAAATGGAAAAAAGGCACAAAGAATTTGCAATAGCGAAAAACTATTTATTTGAAGCGATACATTGACTACTTTCATTTACTTTTTAAAGATTCTTTTATGTAAATTTTGCCTGCGACTGCACCTGCTACGGCTCATCCATAAGCTCCAATTTCGGCATACTTTTATCAACATTTCGGCTGCTATCTCACCAATGACAGCTCTAATGTTGCCTTTCAGAGCTGCAATTGTGTCTGGTTTGTTCCTGTACACAAGAAACTTTACGTAGACCCACAAAAAATAGTTTAAAAGGGTCAAATCGCATGATCTTGGCGGCCAATGGGCTGCTCCAAAACATGAGATTAATTGCTCACCAAATTCGTCTCTCAATACGTTCATGGTATCGCTCGCCGTGTAGCATATGTCATCGTCTTGTTGAAACCACATGTCAACCAAGTCCAGTTCTTTTATTTTGGACAAAAAAAACTTGGTAATCATCGCTTGGAACCTTGCTCCGTTGACTGTAACGTCGTGATTTTCATTATTTTTGAAAATAATTCCACTGGCCCACATACCACACCAAGCAGTGCATTTTTCAAGGTGCATTGGCAGCCAATATGTGACGCCAATATTGCCACATTCCAAAAAAAATAATTTTATAGGAGTTTGGCCAGACCGTATTCGACCGCCCGATGTAGTAAAAAATATACATAATTCTATTTGTGTATATTTTTTCGCTCAGATTTTTATTGATAAATAGCCAGTAAAGTTTTGGACACAGTCAAGCAATTGCAGGTTGCTATCTCATTTGAAAATATATTCAAAATACAATTTATATTAAAAAAGGTCTGGCCAGAGCCATCTGACGGACGGAAAGTTCGTAGCGCTGAAGTGGTGTCTTGTTTTTCTTTAAGTTGTTTAACGTTATGATCTCATCTTCATGAGCTCTGTAATAAGCTGTATCAAAATTTTAAATTTCATATCATGAGATTAGTGAAAATATCATAACAGATTTAAATATAGCAGTGAAAGAAAAAATTTAAAACATGAAACAAAATGTTCCTTTTTTATTAAATATCCGATTTTTTTAATAACCCTGTAGCTTGTTGCTACTTAACGGCTGCACTTGATTAAACATCAACACAATAAAAGATTTTTAACATTTAATACGATTACGTGAATGTTGGTGTGATATTTGCTATACACATACATATGTACATATATGATATATTCATGTTCTGTTTTTTTTTTTTGTGCGGTTGACGTTAGCATTTTTGCTCTTGTTGCTCGTGTTAATGCTGGAAAGTGGTTTTGTTGTGTTAATCGTTTGATCAAGCGGATGTGGTTTCATGCGATTCATTGAATATTTCCAATGAATTGGAAAATCGAACAAGACAAACCGACACTTTTTCTGTTATTAATTTTGACCAGAAATACTCTCAGACAGACTAAAACATGCATTTACACTAAACAACAGCACATAAGCTGTTGTTTTTTTTTTTTTATTAGTACATACAACACATGATATATTTATGTACATGTGCATATACATATTTTTTATCACATACACAAATATGCGCAATAATGATTACATTTTGCCGCTGCTGTTTGTATTTGATAAATAATGATTGATGATTTTTAATATGGATATTAAAAAAAAAAAAAAATTAAATTTACGAATAACTTTTTTGTTAGCACACCCTACAGGGAGCTTGAACTTAGTAACAGTTCTTATAAAGCTCAAAAAAAAAATTTTTTTTCTGGAAATTCTCAATTGATTTAATAAGGATCCAACCTGAAATGAATACATTTTATAATAAACAAAATTTTTTAACTGTGTATCAAATACTTACATAGGGCTAAAAAATTGTTTTTTTTACTATTAAAAATTTGATTTTGCATTAAAATTTATTTCATCTTTTCAACAAAATTTGTAAACATGCTCTTCTGCAAAAAAGGTGCAATGCTTTTTTTGAATTGTTTAAATCAAAAAATTTAATTTAAATTTTAAAGTTTTTCATAATCCAATTTGCTGATCGTTATTATTTTAAAATCATTATCATCTTCACTACATTTGTGCAAAAGCATCATGCCGAACACGGTTAATAATATGATAATATTCATCACCAGCATGACAAGCATTAGGACGGATTGTAGCAACTCCATAGGTAAATCGGTACCAGCAGTTCTATTTCCTAATAATATTTACGCATTTAAATAAAAAGCATTTTTTTATATTAAAAATAATTTTTACCCTCATCATCATGTACATTTTTCGTACCATCACTCATTGGCATTCGCATTGGCAAGCTGTCAACAACGTTGTCATTATCACTCTTCTTAAGTTTGCCAAAACCACGTTTAATCACACTTTCCTGTAATCGCTGTTTGGCCTTTATCACCGCATTGTATAGATATACCAGCCATATGTTTTGTTGTTTTGTCACAGCGCTGCTGTTGTTGTGTTTACCAATTGTTGCAGCATCATCATTGACATCATTAGTGTCACTAACAGCGGTTATCACAACACGTTCAGTAGTTATATGAAAAGCCTGCGTATTTTTATAAGAATTTAATTATTAGCAAAAATAAAACCAAAAGGTGGTGCGTTGGAATATGACAACATAATTTAATGTCACGCATTTTAATCACAAACACCTGCATTAATTTCACATCGAAGCATAAAATCAGCAAAAATATTGTGACACAATATTTCATGTTTTTTTTTCTTCTAACTAACACCGAGAGAGTGCGTGTATTTTGTTAACAAATTTGACAGCTCGACCTTGTCGTGCCGGAGTTTATTGGTACTGAATTAATGTTGGTAAAATATTTATATTAGTAACTGGTAGATATTGAATACAATACAGTAACCAATTTAAAGCGTACGTTTTTATTAAAATTGCTTATGTGTTTGCTTAAAAACACCTGCGTTGACACATAGCTATGAATTGTTTTAGTTAACATTGAAAAAATTGTTTCAAAATAATTTTTGAAAAAATTATATGTGCTTACATACATATGTATATCTGAACAAATATGGATATTTTTTTTATCAAAAATTATTCGCTCGTTTAAAATTAAAAATTAAAATGTAGAACAAAAAAATGTTTTGCTTTTAACTCGACCAAAACTGTATTCTTTTTAAAGTTTTTGAGTCCAGGGTCGCATTACCGCCAACGACAGCAACGGCTTTGGGGTGGCGGTAGTTTATGTAGAGAACAATTTTTTTTTATTTATCAAGGAATTTTCTCACTTAGTTTTAATATATGTATGTATATGAAAAAAGTCATAAAAATCATTGAAAATACTACTTCGAAAAATAATTTCATTGAAAAAACACTGACTTTTTCGACTTTTGCCGGATGGCGTAAGGGTATTAAAAGCCGTAATGCGACCCTGTTGGAGCCTCTGATTTCTGGCTTTCTGTTTTTAGTTTCACTGAATTTTCGATTTCTAAATGAACTCATCTTTTTTTTCGTTCCTGACTGATAAAGCATGAACTTTATCTAGGCACCAAAGATATTTTTGAGTCGCAGTGCCAGACTTCAAAAAGAGAATTTTTCAACTCTAGTCAACGAACCTTGGAGATCATATGGAAAATTTTTTGTACGAATGAGAAAAGTTCCGCGCAAACTAGCGCTGCTAATAGCGCAACTTTGTGCGATCTTACAAACTATTGTGTTTTTCGCAGAATTCTAGTAGGTATTCATTGATAATTATTTTTGTTTTCCTCGCTTTTTTCCGGTATTCCAATTTTTAAATTTTGATATTTAAAATTGACGATGCTCAACAACCGTCGCAATATTCGAAGGTTCGTGGCGGTGAAACGTATCACGTAAAATTGACTTTTTGCACAAATGAAAAACTTGGGCATTTAGATCAATACCCTTTGTTTAAATTAATTTTATTAATTTATTTATATAATTCAAGAATGTCAAATGAAAGAGTTCTTAAAAATAAAAATATAAAGGGTGAGCGTTCTGTTTTTGAAAGTTAAAAAAAGAGCAGAAAATTTGTAATTGTGAATGAAATATTTATTTGGAACTGTAAATCAATTCCTTTCATTTACTGTTTAGAGATTGCCTTAAGTAAATGTTGCCCGCGGCTACATCTTATGTGGTGCATCCGTAAGCTCCAATTTTGGGCAAACTTTTTCCAGCATTTTGGGCGGTATCTCAACAATGGCAGTGGCAGTCCTTGTGCTCGAAAGATTTCACGTAGCGCCACAAAAAATAGTTAGTGGGGTCAAATTGCATGATCTTGGCGGCCAATGGACTGCTCCAAAACATGAGACAAATTGCTCACCAAATCCGCTTCTCTGCCTCTGACTGCACTTCAGACCAAATTCGGCAGTTCTGTTTGTTGACGAACCCATTGAGTCAAAATGAACTTCGTAGCTGAAGAAAATTTTTCAATAAAAACACATTTCTCACAGAACACTAATTTTGATAACAAAATTCAATGATTTGCAAGCGTTATTATTTTTTAAGTCTACACATTGTAAAATGGCAAACCTTAATGAGTATTATTGGTGCTGACGCATGTTTCGATTCACGCGTGAGGTGTCTAAAATCTTACACTGAAAAATGAAATTTTGTTCGGTCGAGTCAACATAACTCACGAACAGCCTGATGAATTGCTTGAGTTTTTTTGTGCGTTATTATCTGTACAATTTTTTTTTTTTTACGAAAAAATTGGTAATCTTATACAAAAATTTCTAGTGTTAAATGCTGCTATTGCATATTACTAAACTTGTAGAGTTAAGATGCTGCACTTAAAAGCTGAAGTCGTTGTCTCAAGCAATATTCATACAAACTTGTATTTAGTTTATAAATAAAGTAAAACAAGTAAACTTTTTGTATCACAGTTCACAGTTTCGTCTGTATCTTTATATTATTATAATTTTATTATTAATAATTCTATTTGTATATTTTAACTCGTGAAATTTTGCTATAAACTTTCTGATTTATTGAAACTTTAATAATGTTTTGGTTCTACACAACAGATCATTCTTGTTTATTCTCATTAACGTTAGTAGACTCTGCTTCGGTTTTTTGAACATCCGGCTTTAAGTCATTATCCGGCATTATCTCATTATCCAGCTTTACCTCATTTTCGGGATCAGCTACATTGTCAACAATTGTGCTACCATCTAAAGTACTTTTGATATCAGTTGCGTCTACACTATGATCAACCGCGGGTTGGGCCTGAACTGTTGCCTCAATTGTATTGTCTTCAACCATATTTTCCTTATTTTCACTTTCAGCTAAATTTTTTTTGTTTTTTTCAATTTTGTTAGATTCTATTTTGTTGTCATCAATTTTTGTTGCTTCTGTTTTGTTTTCTTCCATTTTGTTTTCTTCTATTTTGTTTTCTTCTATTTTGTTTTCTGCTATTTTATTTTCATTTTCTTTTTCTTTTTTTACATCGACAATGTTGCTGGTGATATTATTTATCACTTTATCGCCATTAGTGTTACTTGAATTATTCGTAGTTCCTTCAATGGCACTGCTATTGTAAATTGTCTCAAATGACTGTATAAAACTCTAAAATTTATATTGAAATAATAATGAAAATATATAGCCAACAAATAAAAGCTTCACGCACGTGCTTACCTCTTTAAATTTCTTTACTGCCAAGCGTAGTATGTTTTCTAAACGATCTGCAGCTTCATCAAATGCTAGCTCAAATGTATCAGCATATGCCACAGGACTCTCGACGATTTCAAATGATGAATCATCATCATCTTCAGCTCTACTTACGGCTGGCTCATTATTAGCTGGCAGAGAAAATGGATTCACACGTAAAGTTGGAGTTCTAGATGTGTCTACATCAATGAAGTAATCAGCAAAATCATTTCCAAAGTCTTCATCTTGATATGCGCTGTAGAAGAAGGGTTTTGCTTGAATATTGCTGATGCAAAATATCATCAGAACTCCAATGAAAACACTTGCAAAATACATGTTTTATTAAATGTTTTGAAAGTTTTTTGTAGTGGATAGTTAGTAATTTGTTTAAAGATTGCCATCTATAGAATTAATGCGGTTGTATTTATACACAAGCTTGAATTTTATGTTGATGTTATGATATGATAACCAAATATTTTGTGATGACAACTGTGTCAATACAAAGAAAAAATTGGAAATACTTGAAAACGATAATAGCATGACATATAAATTAGTCACTGCAATAAATGCTGTTCTGCGAAAATTGTTGATTGGGTTTTTTGTTTAAATTGTTCAATTGTATGCTGCCCATGTCAAGGCACGCCACAGCAAATTTAGCCCTTAATATTCATATTTCATGATATTTTTCCTAAGTCCACGCTAAACTTTTTACCATAGTGAACAGTCTGCATCACTGATATTATAAAAAAAATGCGCATTCATTTGACCACTCTTCGTGATTTAAGTTTTTCTACCCTCTCAAGATTATGAGATATGGTGAAAAGATGTCAAGTCAGGAGGTCAAGGTCAAGCAAACTTCGTTTGGTTAAAAAAAAACTTCACACCGGTCGCTCAATTTAAGGCGACAAATTCTTTTCAATGATAGTTATTGTTCTAATATTGGTGATACATTTCATTGTTTGCTTTATACGAACGCAATGTTTAATTTTGTTCATATGAGTCGATGAAAAAGATTCCGATGCTGTTTTTTTCTCTCTGTTTGATGATCTGGTGCATTCTCTGAGTCGGAAAAAAATTCCTCTTCATTTAGTTGCTGAGGCCTTAGAAAAAAGTAAGCTTTTTCCCATATTGGAGACGTAGGAACGCCCACTTTTTCATTAGAGCTTACATTTGTCCGTACATTTTATATTTATATGTAGCAAGTCTCAATTATCTTCATCAAACATTTGCTTAGATATGATGAATTTAATTTCTCTCTTATTAAGCGGGCGTGGCATCACCCATTTTTTCTAACCAAACTATGCGAGAACGTTTCACAAACTATAAAAAACCTATGTACATAATCTTTCGGCGATCGGTTAAGCAAACTTTTCCATCCGAACAGCCTGTTCATAAATTACACAAACGCACTCACGCACCAACACATAAACACACATTGACTTTTAATTGTGTAGACTATATCCCTATTAAAACTACTTACAACCAAAATCTAGCACACAATGCTTTCCAAATACACCTTCATACTAAAACTACAGAATATTGATGGTAGTCCAGAGGGACCTTGTACCTTGCTTACTGGCACCACGCCAGACAGTAAAAAATATAATGGGACGAAGTCGTTAAGAGACGCTTTGAAGATTGCAAAAAGTTGTTATATCGTAAGATCTGAAAATTAAAGTTATCAGAGAAAGAAAACTATTCTAGCTAAGTATTATGTTAAATTTTGGTAAACAGCTGTTGGTTATCCTATCTCAATGGGCGTAATACCTCCTATAAAACTAACAATACTAGGTGTACAAATATGACCATCATCTTCGTCCAATAATGTTTGCAATTCGGTGTCTTCAAACTTTTTCGGTGGCCGGCCGCGCTCCTCATTTATCACATCAAAATCACCACTTTTAAATTTATTGAACCACTCATTGCACTGTGTACGACCAAGAGCATGCTTGCCGTAAGCTTCAACAAGCATTCGATGCGATTCAGAATGGTTTTTCTTCAAATGGAAACAGAAAATCAGTGCTTCCCGCAAATGAGAGTTTTCAGGCACAAAATTCGACATCTTTACGAGCGGAAAAAATGCGTTATTGTATGAAACTTGACAAATTCTGAACTGAATATTGTTGACAGATGACAGAATGAACAATTAAGACATTTGGTGCGGTTCGGAAGCTCATACATATACGGCTATCGACCGCTAGATGTCATTACCGGTTTCATATTTGTACACCTAGTTTACTGTCAATCCATGTAACCAGGAAACTACTGATCAAATTTTAATGTAATTCGATAATAAATTTTCAGTAATCCTTAGCTATCACTGCACAAAAAAAATATTAGAATGGCATCGGAGGACGTGGTCCATATAAAAGGACAGCTAAGGATGTTTAATCAAGTGAACAAGAATAACAGCTATGTTTAAAATTGATACAATTAAGTTGGCACTGCACTATAACTTTACAAGTGACGAGTAAAAATGAACTGACCGTGGACTTAAAGGTCTTAATCAGCTTGTAATATATTCCCAATATGAGAAGGACACCATTCAACTTCAGAATGGATTTGGGAAAAGTTCCTAAAGCTGCTGACATTGCATATTTGTTTATAGTAAATAAAAAACTTCGCATTATTGTTTTCAACATCCTTTGCTTTTATTATTTTGTACTATGAAACTAAATTTACCACATTAAACTACATATAATGATGACCACAAAATTGCTACTATTTTTTTTTTTTTATTTTTAAGGAAATTTCCTATTTTTCGAATAAGCTTTTGAACTAAACGCTGTGAAGAATTCAAAAATAGATTTTACACATTACCAGAACCATAGCCAATAGATTAGTGTTAAAAACAGATCTGCTTAATATTCAAGAAAAGGCAATTAGTAATTTTATACATCTGGATTAAATCAACTATTGTACTTTATTTTCATTGACGTCTATATCTTCCATTTAATTTTTGTCATTAATAGATTTCACCGCAACCATAAGCTTATTCTATTCTGCTTTGTCAGCATTCACGTCATTTTCGTTGATACTCTCACTTTCTTGTTTTTCAACATTCGCTTTTAACTCATCTGTTGCTTTTGTATCTTCCTTATTTTTATCTTGTTGGTTTTCAATTTCACTATTTACATGATCGTCGTTTTTTGCAGGATTTTTCTCATCAGTCTAGCAACAAATTATAACAAATACGTTCGATAATGTAATTGAATTTATATTACGCTTAACTATTACTTACCTCTGCAAACTTATCCACTGCTAATTGCGCTATTGCTGCATAACGCTCTTCAGCACTTAATTTTGAATCATTCAGAATATCAGTAATTTTCGTTTTATCCAAAGTCTCTACCAGCTCGGCTTGTTCTTCTTCGATTGTTGGTTCTGCTGGAACAGCAATATATTTCACATCGCTTTCTTCAAATGAGTCATTACTTGGCTCAATCGCATCGTCATTTAGTTCTTCTTCACTTGAATATTCATTGTAGAAATATGGTGCTGGTCTTGTTTCAGCACAAGTGATATTGAGTGCTACCATGACACCAGCAAGGACTCCTATTAAATACATGTTAGTTTTTTTCTTATGTGTATAGACTACTTCCACGTACTTTGAAATAGCATAAGTTTTTGATTGCTATTATTATTTTAATGGGGCTTTTATACAAACATTTAAAAATGTTGCGTGTATTTTATAGTAAAAATGTGATAAAATTCAAGGAAAACAAATATTTCATTGAAATACAAAATTTGTTTGTACTTAACAAATTTTGAAACGTCAAATGATCTTGAATATCGTAGTTTTAAGATTATTTGACTTTGATTACATAAAAATAAACTTGCATAAGCTTGTTGGTTTGATCATTTTTATATATATTTGATATGAAGCATATACTAATTACACTATGCTAACGCTGTACTATTTTCTTAAAAAAACCTTTATCAGTTTGAGTTTTATTAAAAAAACAGAAATTTTACAATAGTCAATGAAGTATTTACTGAGAGCAATACATCAATTCCTTTAATTTACTTTTTAAAGTTTATTTCATGTAAATGTTGCCCGCGGCTATGTCGTAAGCTCCACTTTTGGCATACTTTTGCCAGCATTATGGCCGGTATCTTACCAATGGCAGCTGTAATGTTGTCTTTCAGTGATGCAGTTGTGGCTGGCTGGTCCCTGTACACGAGAGACTTCACGAAGCCCCAAAAAACTACTTTAGTGAGGTCGAATCGCATGATTTTGGCGGCCAATGGACTGCTCCCAAATCTGAGATTAATTGCTCACCATGGTGTCGCGTGCTTTTTGGCATGTGGCACCATCGTGGTGAAACTCATGTCAATCAAGTCCAATTCTTCCATTTTGGCCAAAAAAAAAATCGGTAATCTTCGCACGGTACCTTGCTCCATTGACTTTAACGCTGCGATTTTCATTATTTATGAAAAAGTACGGCCCAATGATGCCTCCGGCCCACAAACCGCACCAAACAGTGCATTTTTTCTTCAGACCAAATTCGGCAATTCTGTTTTTTAACGTACCTATTGAGCCAAAAATGAGCTTCGTCGCTGAAGACCATAAGACGTAATTTGCGAAACACATTCCTCCCAGAGCATGAATTTTGATAATGAAATTCAATAACTTGCAAGTGCTGTTCGTTTTTTAAAACTATTTATGGTAAAATCACAATTTTTATTGAGAATTTTTGGCGTTGACATACGCTACGAATCACGCGTGAGGTGTCTAAAAACTTTGACTGAAAAAACAAATGGCAAAAAATCACCCTTTATTATTATGCATACCAAAATTCTGTAAAATACTACAGAATTTATTAGCATGATGAAAATTAACATGCATGTAATAATTTTAGGATAACTTTTTTTGAAGCGAAAACAATTGTGTCAATACACAAAGTTATATTTATATTTCTCTATCAAATGCTTAGCAGTTTTAATATTTACTATATTTCCAAAAAAAAAATATTTTGCTCGTAGTCTTGTGTTCCAAAATTAAAACTCACACAAATATTTTAAATGCTTTTTGTTTTGAAACATTTTGAAACTTTGTAGTATGTAGTATTTTTGTTTATTTATTTCAACTTTGTGACTTTGTAAAATAAAACAAAAATATTTCTGTTCAATACTTTGGAAGCACTGATCGCATATCGCGTTTGACATAGAACTTCTGATGTACTTTTTTTAAACTTAAGTAGTTTTCCACAGACTTAATATAAATACGAATTTACATCTGGTCACATGCTCAACGCTAGCTTTCATGTGAATATAATGTAGCGAATAACAGTCCCAAAATAATCAAAATTTCAAAAATACGGCAGCTTTATTACTCTATCATGTCAGAATTTTGAGGTATTTGACCCATAATGCTGATAGTTTCATTTTTTATCAAGGAGTCGATTGATGTATGTTAAAGGTTTTTTAAATTTTGAATGAATTTATCTCTAAGTTTTTGGAGATTGTGCATAATTTTCATAAAATCGTTTTAATTAACTACCTAGATATCAATAAGTATCTTTACATTGGTCGACATAGCTCAGGTATGGCTCGCGTATGCAAAGAGTTTTGTAAATAGTTGAAAATTTATTTGAATGGGCTAGTAAAATATATATATTAAAATGTAAAAAAGACCTTCCTTCGAGTTTCAAGAAACATTTTTATTAATAGGTTAAATGTTATTTTCGTTTTTTTTAAAGCGCGCAAAATAATCTTTAAAATATAACCAGATGCTGAGTAATCGGTTTAAAATGATAAGCAATTGGTTAAAAAATATCGCAGCAATTTTAAAATTGCAGAATTAGATGCCCTACTATGCTTTTTCTTTTTCAACATAAAACAAAAATATTTCCAAAGTTGTATTTTTTGAACCAGTGAAACCAATATACAAAATATACCTTTGACATAAAAAGAGCAAGTATTATCCTGACGTGAGAGAGGAGCGGTTGTCGTCATTTTGTCACACATATAGTTTGCCAAAATGTAGCTTAAAACTCTAAGAATCGTGCTGAATAATTAGAAGTTTAGTATCGTTTGTTTGAAACGCTATCCAAAACTGTTTAATTACGAAAATGGTGGCTATCTGAAAGGCATACAAGAGATATTTTTGGTCAAACTGAGTTAAGTACAGAAACTAATGGCAATGTAGGTCAAATTCTTCTGAAAAATGAGTACAAGTGCATAACTGAGTGGTGCTGCGTTCTTGTGAATATTTAGATGTTTTGAACTTGGCTATGTAAGCCTCCATTTTTTCCAAAAGATCACAGATGCTAACAAGAAAATCGGAGTTTTTATTAATTAGAGAAAAAAACTATGAATGTCAAATTTTAATAGCAGTTAATGTCCTTACGAAGTATTATCAGAGGACAATGATGACATGTTCGGTACATTAGTACTTTTTTCAGAAAAGTGAAATATACCTTCAAAAATTACCTATTTCTTTTTTACTTTTTTAATTGTTATAAACGGCGCTGAAATATGCCAACAAAAAAATCTAATAACCTCCTTTTTTGTACTAAATCTTAGAAAAAACTACAAATCTTTTGTGTCCATGGTTAAAAAAGTACATTCGCAGTCTCAAAGTACATTCGAAGTCTCGATTCAGTACATTTTCACAAAACTGAAATGCCATCACTGTCAGAAACTTTAAGCTTATAAGACTATGCATTTTTCATAAAATATTTCCGCGAAAAATCAGACCCCTTTCGAAGCCCCTAACGTAACTATTGTGAGTGAACTGAGTTGTCTTATCATATATAGACTCTTTGCTCAAAGCATTTGTCAAATGTCAATCTTACTCATAGATAAGCATAAACAATTTTTCCAGAATAGAGCCAGAAATCATTCAATCCAGGGTTCTCTGCCGCTTTTTGTGATGTTCAAAACTTAGTTTCGAACTTTTCTCATCGTGTGGTGAAAATAAAAGAAGGGTGAAAATTTGTCTTTTCGACGTGAGAGCGATATCTTAAGAGCTCAGATGCATTCTGCTTTACATGAAAAAAAGTTTCATTCGGCACTCATTTTCAAGTAGCCATGTCATAGGTGATCCGGTTCAAGAATTATCACACAGATATTCAATATAAGTTCTTTTTATAAGCTTCTAATGTTGTAATTGATTTCAACACGTAATCCAAAAGTAAATTTTTTAATTAAAATTTGAATAGTCTGCCGGCCTTGAAATATTTGCTTCTTTGGTTTTATTCTTTAACTTAAAAACTACAAGGAATACGATCTGAAATTTACTTTAAAATGTCTTAGTCTTATAAATACTACTAAAAATATTTATATGAATTTGTTTCAAGATATATTTTTTTAAAATGTTTATCAAAACAACAAACAGTAGTGTTCGACTATAGGAAAGCAAGATAACATATATCCTAAGCGTACTCCATGAAAACGCTTTGACGATATGTGAAAGCTAATAATTCAGGCCTGTTCTGATTTCGATTTAGCTGAATGTCAATAGCTCTTAAATCTAATTTGAACTTTTTAGAACTTTGAATTTTCAATGATTGACGGACTTTCATTTTTTTTTTATGATCCTGAACTTTTAACTTTAAATCCGTTTCCAAAGCAATGGTAAAACAGAATCAGTGCAAGCTTAATAGTGTCTAATCTATTGACCAAATTATATTTTTTTTTGACTAAAAGAGAGCAAGATGTTAACATTAATAGATTTTTGTGATCTTTGATCTTAAGCATATTGAAATTTTTATAACAAATGATTTTCAGTGAAATGACTAAAGTTGCTAGATGTAAATTTAGTTAAAAACCAGAATATCGTTTTCTTGAAAACAATAATAAAATGTGTGATTATTTGGATAAAATATATTGAAGTGAAATATTTTCTTGTATTACATTGGTAATAACATTATATTTATATTAAATACTTGTTCAGTATTTAAGTTATTTGCTTCAAGAAGTTTATATATTAACTGCTATTAAGCTGTTCATTAAGCTGTTTTCTCGCCTTACTAAAAACAATATTTGCAGATTTCTTGTTAACTCTTTTTGCTCTGAATTTTAAACTCCAGAGTTGCCTTCATTAGCGTCTTCCCAAATGCTCAGAATTTCCTAAAAAATAATAGGTATAACAATTACAAAGTGAATTTTGCATTTCGCTCTAACTTACCTCTTTTAATTCCGTTAATGCCGATATTATTTCAGTTTGAACATCATTTAAGGCAACATCTATAGCAGTTTCAAATGTACTCTCATGTTCACCTGTCTCGACTGGGTTATCGACTTCATCGTTTAAAGGTAAATCTTCGACGGAGGGTAAGTTTTCAGGCAATTCTTCAGTATTCAAATCTGAATCACTATAAGGTGCTGCAAGTGGTACTAGATCCATATCAGTAACTGGTTCCGAAATCTGTTCAAGGTCCATTTCGGGATATCCATCTGAAGAATGGTCGGCTGCAGGTTTTGTATAACCCAAAGTGATGCAAAGAGTTACCAATAAGCCAGCAAATACGTAGCTGATGATTTGCATGTTAGTTTTGTTTAAGTTTTATTTTGATGATAACAAGTAAAGACTTTTAAGTTTTTCTTTTTAATAAATTCATGAAACAGCAACTGGAGTATATATAGCCAAAATTTTAACTGAATTTACGTTTCCAAATTCGTTGAATATTAAAAGAACAGCTGATCAAATGTTAGGTTAGTGTAAAATGTTATTGTTTAAAGTAGAGCTATTTACAATACTCTTATTTTGTATAAGAGGTATATGTATGTAATTTGAAGAGTTGGTGGAAAATATTTTTGATTTTTGCGTTGTAAGAACTTTCGTGAAATATTACGACTTATTTTTGTGGTGTCGTTGGTATCAATAGGGGGACAAGCGATTTATTTTCCCCATTGGTGATTTTGCGTGCTATTCGACTTGTTTTCATATATAGAGAGATAGCTTAATTCGAACTTCAGCTAATTTACAAAAAAATGTTCATATTAGGAGCTATTCTAGAGAAGTGGTCTTAGAAACGTTTTCTACTGGAATCCATAAAACAAACTAACTCCAAAAATGTTACAAAACCTTGTAAAAATCTATGTCGATCACAAGATCTTGCAACTTTATACTAAATATACGGAAGAAAGAAACTGAAATCAACATTTTCAAAACAGAAACTTTTTTTCTTTTCTTCAGTTACAAAAAAATAACAAATAAAAAATTGGAACAAAATCGTCTATATATTTCGAAAAATGACGAAACATCTAAAATAGTTTTGAATGGGAAGCAGGTTTTTGTTTAAGTTTCTTATTCACATGCAAATTCAAAATCAGAACTTTTTTATTCGACACCACTGCTTCTTTTTTTCTTTTTTTTTTGAATATATATTTTCGTGTCAAAACTTTCCATTATATATACTTGTTACATAGCACAAATTTTATAATTATCATTATCTAAAAGCTGTTAGACGTAATAGCCATATTTGAACAACTTTATTTAGTAGAGCATAGTGAAGATTTTTTTTAATGGTAATAAGAAATTGCGCCTTCAAAATTGGGTTAACACTAAATTAAGGCACACCCTTTAAATTTTTTTTTCGCGAGTTATAGCAAGATAATTTTGATAAAATATATCGCGATAGTTTGACTTTTATTGGTTTTTGTATTGCACCCTAGCATATCTTTGTCGGATTTTGTTGCAACATAACTCATTTGATCAAAGAATTTTTTAAGATATATCTTCTGAACTGTAAGCTTTATGGGCATAAGCTCACCTTTGGTGGGGGGAGAGCGAAGTACGTGGTTAGGGTGCAGCGTTTTAGTGAAGTAAATTTTTTAATAGGAAAATACAATTTTTGCACGGCCTTGGAAATATACTTAAATATATATCATATTGCTATTAGAGTTCTTTAGTAAATGAAAATGTTTCAAAGGAAAAACACACAAAAAAATATCGTACCACATTTAATTAAATTAAGCAATCGTTAACTTCGACTGTGTCGTAAATATAGTCTAATATTCAACCAGTATAAAATGGCATATCAAGGTTTTTTTCCTTTACAAATACAATAGATATTTTTCTGTAACCTAATCATAAGAAGTTTTGATGGCATACATTGATAAGTTCTATTATAAAATTATAAAAATTTAAAAATTCTAAGGCGAGAGGTCAGTGTTCACCTTTAAAAAATTGCTTTGCTATTGAAATTAAGACCAGTCACAGTCTATCGAATAAAAGCTAAAGTACGACACAAATACCAATGCAACTTTAAACCATGTGGGCTTAACTTTAAATTTTATTTTTGCAGAAACTGGAGAAATTCAGCGATTGAAATCATAAGTGCAATTAGTAAAAGTAGAGTTTGGACGAAGTTTCGAAGCCGTAAAGAAATGATCCGATTTTGGTGCGACCCATTCTTAAATCTTTATTACGCTCGAATTCGGTAAAATGACAGTTGCGATGAATTATTTATCGACGAAAATTTGTTCATAATTTTGTTATTTTTCGTATTTCTGAATAGCCACTTTTTAAATTAAAAACATTTGTGGGGAAAAAAAGTCCTACTGATGTACTTTGCATATGGTATCAATTAAATCGCTAAGTTTTACCTATGCCATCCACTTACTTTCAAATTCTAAAGACAAAAAAATGGCATAAAATATTAAATCAAGGATGATGACACAGTTTACAGCTTGTGGTATTTGATATACTAAAAACAAAATTGCCTATAAAATGTCTGTATCATACTTTATATTTAAGCTTTGAAATTTAATGACTTCAACTCAAAGTTGCGGCATTGATTCTTCTGGGCTCTCATATTATGAACAATCTGTAAAAAAAATCATATATGTAATCTCACCAAGTTTTAAATTCTTTTTTTTTTGTCTTCATAATTATTTAACAGGGTGCGATTATTCGTTGTTATTAACGAATTTCAAAAACAATAAAATATGTATTTTTTTATTTGCTTTTAGTCCTTTTATTTCTTTATATCCGAAAAAATGTGCTGTTTGGTGCGGTTTGTGGACCCGCGTCATCATTGGACCGTTCTTTTTGAAAAATAATGAAAATAGCAACGTTACAATCAATGGAAAAAGGTAACTTGTGATGATTATCGACTTTTTTTCGCTCAAAATGGAAGAATTGGGCTTGAATGACATATGGTTTCAACAGCACGGTGTCACATGCCATATGGCACGCGATAGCATGGACCTGATTTTGGAGCAGTTCATTGGCCGTCAAGATCATTCGATTTGACCCAACAAGACTATTTTTTGAGGGGCCACGTGAAATCACTCGTGTACAAGGACAAGCCAGCTACAATTGTAGCCCTGGAAGACAACTTAACAGCTACCTTTGGTGAGATACCGGCCAAAATGCTGGAAAAAGTATGCCGAAATTAAAGCTGCCGGACGAAGCACTTCAGGCATAGCCACAGCCAACATTTACATAAAATAATACTCAAAAGATCAATGGCAAGAAATGATGTATTGCTTTTAATAAATATATTATTCACTTGTGCAAACTTTTTGTTCTCTTTTTAATTTTCAAAAACCAATCTTTTAGAAAATCACCCGTTGTAATTACAACAAACTACCAAAATTAGGCGACATTTGTTTTATTTATTATACATGAAACAATTTTTTTTTTCTTTAGGAGTTCATCGTGGTTGTATATAGATATCAGAAAAAGAAAGTAAGACAACAGATTCTACGACCTTGAAAAATTGCCAACAAGTTGATATATCGTGGATGATATGATAAAAAAAACCACCTTTCTAATTCGGTAAGTGCTTTTAAATGATATTTTAAGTTTATTTCAATACTTTGTATGTTTAAACGAAGAATTTGCTCTAAGTCAACGTGACCATGTGATCAGCGTTTTTGATTTTTTGCTTCGCGCGGTTCGCCTTTTTCATTGAAAATCAGAAATTTCATTTTGCTTGGGTTTTCGGTGAAAGTGAGAACCTTTGTTTTAGTAAATACAAATAATTGGAAATATCTGATCTTGCTATGGTTTTCGTGATGTCAAAGTGAGAACCTTCTGTTTTTTTAGAAGATCAATGCCTTTGCTGTTAAAACAAACGAATCTTTGAAAAAGCGTTGTCAACTGAGATGATGTCTCTGAACTTAACTTTCAAGGCATAAGCGTCTCACAAGCGTCGTTTTTATAAAAACAGAACGAAGAAGGTGACCACAAATAAAATCATTGCTTTTCTAAATGAGAAGGTGAAAGTTTTCATTACTAAGTTTCATATAAAATTTTTTGATAGTTTTCTTAAAATGGAATTCACAAGAGACTGCAAATTTACTTTCGTTGAAAATTAACTGAAAATGTATTTACGTTCTTGTAAAATCTGTCAAAACTACCTTTCAGCTTTTTTCCAACAAAAATGGAGTTATTTTCAAAATGCAACGCTGAATTTTATGGAAAAATTATATAAAATTTCCTTTTCCAATGTTTTTGACAGCTGTTTCTCAGCATTTGTGTAGAGCATAAGAGAACCTATCATGACCATATTTAAATACGCTACTTAAACATTTGCTTAGCTTAGTAAATATAATTAAGAACAACAAAAATTAAACAAAAACTTATGATCAGTAGGTGTTCAAAATAAACGCGTTTGTCTTTATAATGAAAATATTGACTCAAATGTTTCAAAAATAGTAGAGTAATAGTTTCAAAAGATTTTAGTTAGCAACAATTTTTGGTATAAATACCGGCAGGTTGGCTTTCAAAAGTTAATACAAAAACTGATTTTACGGTGTTAACTAACGGTTACAAAGCAAAAAAAAAAAAGATTAAAGAAAACATGCAACCTTTAAATTGCATTATTTTTGGGCTCCTAGGAACTCTTGCCATGGGTTATCCACAAACAAGTAATCAACAAGGACTTATTTATCGTGCATTAAGTGGCTTAGGTGCTGAAAAATTTTCTAAAGATTTGGTAAAACCACTTGTGAGTCCATTTGTTGATGGCGTCAAAAAAGTTCCATTGGCAGGATCTTTATCGAGTCCAGTTATTGATCCATTTTTGGGAAGTGGAAACTTACCTGGTACTGATTTAATTAAAATTCCACCATTTGTTGCTCCTGTAGTTGATCAAGTTTCCGGACCAGTTGAGAATGCGGTTGAAGATCTATCAGCTGTAGAAGACACACCACTCATCGATCCTATTGATGTAACATCTGAAAATCTTACCTTGGATGCTGCCATATCACAGGTTGATAGCATTTTGCGTAAGGCTATGGAGTCAGCATTGGAGGAAGTTAGAAACATACTAGGACGAGTTAACACCGGAAATTTACCAGTTGATGCAGGAAATATATCCTTAAATTGAGAAACGATAAATTAAAATCTTAAAAATGTTTATAGCAGTCTTTTTGTGTCTTCATTAAACATCAATAACTAAAATTAATAAGTGCCATTTAAGATTGCTATTTGTGTTTAATTGAAAAATAGGAATTTTGCTGATAATAAAATTTTGTTTTTTTTTTTTTTAATTTCATCTTTTTAATGTTCTAAATTTTGAGTTGTGTTTGCAAGCCTCTCATTAAGCCGTGTCAATAGTAACCCTTAGTTTCACGTGTCCTTAATGCGTTGTGAATATGGTTTTTTGCAGCAAATAAGCTGTTGGGTGAATTAAATGTGTTATTTTGTGTAGTATTGCTATTTAGCAAAATGGTTCTTAACATTTTGAGTGGCATGCACCATTTAATCCAATGTTTGTCTTGCCACGCAGGAATAATCTATTGACTGAAGTATTCTACAAATAAAACTTTTGAAAAAAAAAACCAAAATTTTTATAAGTTATAATTAAAAACGCTGAAAAACTGAGCTGGCTCATTAGGTAAGGTATATAATTTCCTAATATTTCAAGAAAGAAAAAGCTTTTGGCCCCAGATATGCTCAAGATTAATTTCTGTCTTGAAAATATCTTTACAACTCATTTTTATCTTCTTTAATTTCATCGTCCAGCTCGGAGTGAAACACTTTTTTCCTTGCGCTCAAGAAAAATAATAACATAATGCTTTTTATATTTTTTTTTTTTATTCGATTCAATGTATTTTGTGTTCTCTCTTTCAATTAAGAGGAACATCATTGAACTTATCATTGTTATGCTAAAATGTTGCCCATGCTGCTAAAAAAATCCCTTATATTAAAGTCTTTAATTATTAAATTCAAGCGGACAAAACTGGTGCAGTAAACTTTTTCTTTCCTGATAAGAAAGATAAAATCAATTTTACGCCAACATTAGCGAAGACTCAAATAATTACAAATTATCACATTTATCTCCTTGTGTATCAAGCTCACCTTGGACAAAATTTGACTTGAACAATTTTCCACACTACCAGCTAAGAACCACTGCTTTAGGAGATAATATTTTAGAAAAATATATTCAATATCATAAAACCACTCGAACTGCGTATATGCTGAATCAAATTTTATCGCAAAGTCTTATCACAAATTGATTAAACTGATTTTAATGAAATCTGGAATGTTACAAGTTCGTGAAACACAGAAAATTGGGAAGTCTTTAATTTTTAAAGCTTCAAATGGAGGCGTGGCATATATCATTATTTATATATATCCGTTAATAACCTAGGTCTCAAGAAACCAACCTTGCGTGCATTGAATAAAAACGTGTGTGGTATTTTGGATATCCTACACTTAACATATCTGGAAAGTATTTGCTTTTACTTCATTCTTCAACACATAGATTTTTATATGAAATGCATAAAACATATTTGACAAAATAAGTAAAGAAGAACGAAAATACTGTAATGACATAATCACGCGGTCACTGTGCCAAATAACAGCGACTAATTGCTACTACATTTTATGTAACTCATGCGAGCAGCTAGCTGTATAAAGTATGTATCTATAACATACGCAAAAAAAAAGAAAAAAAATATATTTAATGGATTTTTATCATAGCATTGAGATTGACGGCAGTCAGAGACCCTGCGCTCAAGTGCCTTAATGTTTTGAATTGCAGTGCCAGCCACCATATACCATGATTCATGCGAGTTTCTGGGATGATTTGCCACACAGCGAGAGCATTACAATTAATTAAGGGTATCACAACCTCACATAAAATATGCGCACATGTTGCATCACAGATTGTGAAGTAAGTGATGGCGATGATCCACGTTGCACAGTAATATTTCGTTTTCAGATTTGTACAAAAATTTGAGTCAGCCACCACTTTTGCATTTTCGCCGGTATTATAACGAGAATTATAGAAAAAAAAAATACATTTTTGTAAAAAAATATTTTCAAAAATCTTTGAAAACATCATAATGACAATGAAAAATCTCCACTCTATTAACTAACGACAAATACTGGCAGAAGAACTCCCACTTTATAGCAAAGATATCATTCAAAAATAGCGAATTGAAAGCTATAGGTTACATAAAATTCAAAGATGTTCTCTTTCAAAGTGTATGCCAGGATTCAAATATTGTGCCAGGATTCAAATCGTGTCTTCTTTTCAAATGGTGTGCCTGAAATCAATCGGTGGCAATTTGAACTAAAAAAAGTAAAAAATTTATATAATTGACCGATTTTGTTTTAAACGAAACTTTCTTATTTACAATAAAAGTGGCTCAAAGCTTAGGATTAAAGTATACTTAATTTTCAACAAAAAAAAGTGCTAAATGTATAATTGCAACGAGAAAGAATAGGACAAAACCGCGAACAAGCTTTGCCACAATTATGGGTTTAAGATAAAAAGATGTAGAGTTAAGATCAAATCGAGTTTTATAAATATTTTCAATATTTCGCTAAGCATTTCTCGATTTTTACTACAAACCTTCAATTATTTTTATAGCAAAAAAAGTCCATATTAAAACCAAGTTATAGCTCTGAAACAAATTCCTGAAATATATCTCGAAAGTTTTTGGGCGTTATTTTTTTCGGTACATAAGCTTGTTAACCTCATGTCTTATTTATCACATAATGTGACATAATAGCCCTAAAAAGTATATACATATCTCCGCACTACCATGGAAGATTGTCACAAGGATCAAATTTTGTTTGGCGTTATGTCAAAAGGGATCAAGAGATTTCACTCCACCAGGATTTACAAAGCATATAGATTTATTAAAAAAAATCACTACTATTGTATTCAATATTTCAAAATTGAAAGAGCAAATATTTTTTTACATAAATTTATTGGCTCCAAATAAGAAAATTAAGGATATACATACAAACATGTATGTCGATTTAAGTGTAGCTGAATATGTTGCTGCTTTTAATTGAATTGCAATTGACCGTGGAGTTTAATTTTTGTGCTTCTCTTTTGTATTTTTATGTGCTTCTGCTTTTCAACTTAATTCCAGTGCGCGCGCTTTTTAATTTCATCTTGATTGAGAATTATGACGCTTTTGATCTTTGATTCAGCAACCATTTAAACGCAATTAGAGACAAATTTGCTTGGCGCCATCGGTTTTTAATTAATTTATGGACATCAAATGTAGCAATTCGTTGGCTTAATGCAATTTCCACTTTTGCTTCATTGCACTTGAATATTTTAGATGGAACAGAAATATCATAAGTTAATAATTTTATCTTAAATGTCTTAAATTACATTACATAGTTAACATAAAAATTAATATTGCATTACTATGTGCAAAATTTTTTATATTTCAAGAGCGAATGGGTTTTTGTAATTTGATGTTGATATTATTTTGTAATGAAGTATTGTATTCAAAAAAAAAAAATAAATTTGATATTCTTGCATTAATTTTTTTGCATAAGAAAAATATCAAATAGTTGTCTTCTTAGCAAAAAAAATATACAAACATATATAATGTATTCCTATTAAACGTATGAATTTCTAATTTATTATCGCATAAGAACATAGGTATATATAGTGCTAAATATTGCTGAAAGCTTGCTGCACGGCTGCTGCAGTACAACTGTGAGTAAATATTTTGACTGCGTCGATTTTAGGTGTTGCCTGGCTGAGAAAGCGAACTTCGATTTCGATTTAGTACAAAGACACTCTGCAGCTATTTAAAGCCTAAGAGCAAAACAGAAAAAGAAAAATATGAAAACCGCATTTCCTAGCAAACTGTAATCAACTCAATGTAAGTTTTAGTAGGACATGGATATTTAATGAAACATGCATTTGTAACAAGACAAAATTTCAAAAGTTTACTTTTTCTTAAGCAATCCAAAGCACTACGTTCTCTCAGCTATTGAGGAAAAGTTTATAAAATTTAAAAAAATATATAAAATTTTGTGCTGTTTTCAATGAATTAAAGCATACTTTCCTGCTTCTTTAGTAACGAGATAAACGAAAACAATGAAAAGTAACGAGTCTTGCTGTTGCTTTTACATGTTGTATCAACAATGTTGCTGCAACATTTTTTGTGCACATGTGCGTTTTGGTTCGTAATTAGTACAACCAATTCGTTAAGTTGAGAGAATCATTTACCAATTTCTTCTACTCTCTGAAATTTTTGAAGTTTATGATTTCGTGCTCTTTTTTCTCAACCTATTTAGCTACGCACTAAATTTTGCAAATAAAAAACAATAAAATAAAGCAAATGTTTAATTGAAGAGCTTTTATTCTTACATGCCTAGAAGTAGTCCATTAACTATTTTTCTTAATTTTAACTTGAAAATCAAAATATTTTTAAAAGTAAAATTATGTCATATATATTAGAATCGTTTTTAGCGGTACAAATGTGAATATATAACCCTTCATAGCTTTTTTCGGAATTTCACTAATAGATACTCAGAGCCATACCATACCGTTTTTTCTGCATTTTTAAAATTTTTTGTGAAGACGTGTTAAAATTGATGAATATAAACTTCTCAGTTTTCAGTTTTTGCCTGGCAGGCCCATCAAATTCGGACTCTGCAGGAGGTCTTTTTCACTGTGCAGCACTCTACGTGCGAATGTAATTTCACAGTCGTGCCATGGTTTTCTCTTTAAAAGTTAAGTTTTACAATATATTTCTGCTACGAAAACTAATTAATGATTTTAATATGAGTTTATTTTTTATTCAAATAGACTATGTCTCCATATCGATGAAATGTCAAATTATATATAAAGAGTAATATGTTGGTTTAAATATGTTGGTCCTTATAACTTAAAGTAGTATTTTTCAAAAAACATTTATTGAGAAAAATATCATGTGTCAAATGTTCCTTAAAATTAAGATAATCAATTTACTATTAATTTTTTTTTGACAATTTCGCGCCAAGTTCACACCGAAGTGTTCAATCAACAACTTACTCATATCTTCGAGTTTGGCAGCCTGAACTTTTTGTTCCCCTACTGATATGAGTTGTGGCCTCATTTGTCGGTAAAGTTCTCCTTTTTTCAAAACTGACAAAGCTTGGCCAATGCAACTGACTTGTTGATTCCATTACATGCAAAGTTTCTGATTTTCAACCAACTCAAGAAATAGTAGAATTACGCATGAACTCAATGTATTCTGCGGGATTCGAAATTGTGTCTCTTTGATACCTGTTTTTCTATTTGCGCAAAAACACGATCAACAGGTCAGAACGAATGACCGTCAAAGGATAACTGTATTTTTATTAATGCTTAATTTTAAAATTAAATTTCTATACCATGTGCCAAATTAGAATCAAAACTTTTTCACACATTTTAATTTTTTTGAACTTGGCAGGTTTTACATCTCAGCTCTTCAAAGAGTGATTTTTAGAGTGAATAACAGGGTTGTCAAGTTGCAAATGAGCAATTCACGGCCTTCTCCAAAAAAAAAAAAAAAAATGGTAAAGTGTGAAATTTTTTTGGGAAAAATATCACTTGTTTTTGGGAAAAATCTTTTTTAAAAATTAATTCCAAATATGGTAAAACTTAAAATTTTGCTGATGGAAAAACTTGACGACCGAAGTAATTTCTATGTGCGTAGTCAAAACTGCTTCAAACGAATTGATGCTCGTCTTTAACATTTACCAAAATAAAAAAAATTATGTTAATTAACCCCTTTATTAAGCCAACATGTATAGATTTTCCTTTTAAAAAAAAAAAAATTTATGTTAAAATCAAGTGTTTAAATTGCACAGTGATCGCCTCTTCAAAGTTTCCTTAAAGTTAATTTACCAAATAATAATAGAACTCTTAAAGCGAATTGTCCTTGATACTCCATCATTTGGAAAATGTTGCTATTCTTCAATAGCAATAAATTTATCAAAATACGTTAGCAATTTTAAGCTTCAACGACAAATTTGTAGAAACATGAAAATGTGTAAATTAGTTGAAATTGAAACTTTTTTTGTCAAGTTGCTTGCAATCCCTACCGCCACCTTTCCCCAGCGCGCTTGTACCTGCGTATTCGTTTCTAATTAACCAAAGCACCGATAGAAGGTCAAATGCAGCAGCAGCAACCGCAGAACTTTAG
Source organism: Meiosimyza decipiens (assembly GCA_963680825.1). NCBI lineage: Eukaryota > Metazoa > Arthropoda > Insecta > Diptera > Lauxaniidae > Meiosimyza > Meiosimyza decipiens. The sequence goes on from OY804259.1 coordinate 76,985,495, forward strand.
AGAATTCTTGTTAACAATGAATTCAAGAAAATAAGTAGCCGGGGGGAAATCATTGATCTGAATTTGCAATTTAATTAGTGTGGAGCTTTTTTTTCTACAATTTCTCGTGTTCACTTTATTTCAACAGTTGAGTTGACTTTTTGTTTTTATGCTTTTGCTATATTGATTGGAAAATTTATTGTGAAATTTTGTGACCTTGCTTTTGCTGTTGAAAAGTGGCTCAGCGGTTGTTCCATTTCATTTAAGGGCGAACTTTAAGAAAGTTTACATTTTAAGTTAATATACAATACATGCAAACCTGTGTAGGTATGCGGTATTCTTTGCCAAAACGAAATGAGTATGGTTTTGTTTTTGATTTAGTTAGCACTTAGTTTTGACAAGTTTTATTTATTATAATTCATTTAGGCTTAAGTCGAACTATTGTAAGATTGAAAATTTTTTATAGATATTAAAAGTAATTTATGAAGTATTTTTTACCTTTGTAAATATCATCAGCACAAAAATATTATTAAATTAGAAAACACTGAATATTAATCAGTTTGTCTCGTGAAGAGACAAATTTTAATTACTTTCAACCTCTTATAGGATAAATAATATTTAAAGATTCCAAACTGATCAAGACTTAAATTTTGTTAAAACAAACTTTAATAAATTTTGAATCTTAGCGCATATGCAACCCATAAGAAAAATAATCAGCAAAATTGAAGACTTCAGAATCTAACTCCTTTCATTTTGGCTAAGAATACTTCACATGTATTTTAAACCAAAGTCAAACACTCTGCAAATGCAATATGCCAATCGTGAAAAAGAAAGTCAACATCGAAAGCGTCTTAAGACACACACACACATAGACACAACAAATGCGTGTTATGCAAATGCCAAACTAAAGCGAGACGAGGCATAAACGTGTGAAGCAGTTAATGGAGCTCAAGTGAGTGTGCAACCATTTGAATGCGCTTAACATTTGAATGAACTTCAAAGGATAATAATTTTTCAAAGAGCATAAATAAAGATAGAAAAAAATTAATTCAAAATTTATTTAAATGCAACACAAGGAACGCCGACAGTAAAAAAAGGTAATAAGTAACAACTGGGGCGGTAAATTTAGAAGCAACCCGTGTTGCACGTAAATATACCATATAATAATATTCTTAAGGACTTATATGATAATTGCTGATGCCGATGCCGTACTTGTAATTGTTTTGCATGATAATTAATTTAAAGGAGTTTTGAATTAACACTTGTAAATGAAAGTGTTAGAGCTGCATCTGCATCTGTATCAGCATATGCATTCGAAATGTGTTTGTCAGTGGATGCAGCCACACTTGAATTTTCTATTGTGTTATAGGAAATGCATGACGAACGTATGTTTGTGTTTGTTTGTATAAATGCTTATGAGTCAAATCCCAACGGGAAGTAATGTAAGCTTTTTTGATGAGAACATGTAGCTTAAATGCATGGAAGTTTGGAAGAGTCTAGACTCTAACAAAATTTAAGGTTAATTTTAGTTAGATCATATTGCATTTTAATAAAATTTCATTTAGAAGTTTAGTGAAGTACACTTCAACATACAGACATCGTTTCTCGATTACATTGAAGTCGATAATGTTTACTTTCTTCATACATTTAATAAATATTCTATAAAAACCTTCTACTATTGTGGTATTTCATGGCTGCCAGGATCCACATTCTGCATAAACGATTGCTTGGCAGCTGCTTTTCCAGCTTTTCTCAAAAGCATTTTTAAATTGCTTCTATTTCCTATTGGGATATTTAGCACGCACACATATAAATGAAAGCCTAATTAATTGCCAACAAATGTTAGATGCTAGGAACATAATTGTTGTGTTCAAATGCAATTAAAATTGCATGGATTACACAGCATGCAAGTTGATGCGCTTTGATGTATGCATGCACAATATATACTTAAATTATTATAAATATATATTAAACAGTTATTAATTTTGTTTCATATTTATCAATATTACGAATATACAAAAGCATATAAATACTATAATTATAATGAACTTTTGACCGACAGCGCAAGTTTGGGAACACAACAGGGAGCAATATGTGGCCAACAAAATGTTAATATGTATTTATCTTTCATTTGAACTTCATTTGACGGTATAATTTTACGACGGCTGGCAGGTAGCATAGGTGTATTTGTACTAACATATATACTACGTAAAATTTCAAAGCTTATGTAAATCCATGGTAGTAGTGAACAAGTAGATAAATCGCGCAACCAATGGATTGTAGTTTTTCTAATTTCAGAAAGTTAAACCACGTGTAATATGATTTGGATGGTAAAACTGCCTTCGCAAAATACTTGGTAAAAATGGGCTTTGATAGCTTAAGCACTATCCTCCTGAAAAATTTAAATTTTGACTTACCTACATACTTATCCATGACTCCCAGGAATATACCTATGCAAAGAAACATAATTGTAGTTTTTTATATTAAGTTCACTTTATTTATCTCCATTTAAAACTTACAGAGTAATTGTACATTTTTGACTTAATTTTAATATTCATATATCTTTTTGCTTTTCAAAATTTATTTTTTTAGCTCTTCGAAAATAGCTCTTTCCTCCAGCAGTCCTTTCTCTAATCTAACGTCTTTTTTCTTATCCCACGCTTCGTTCAACTTTCGCCCAATTTGTGTTTAAAATGTTGTCTCCCTGTTTTCTTATTTAAATGTTGTCGTTGAAATGCCCTTTAAGGTTATCGTCCACTTGTCATTATAGTCTGTCATTGTCCAATCCTACATAATGTTCTAGAATGATTCGGGTACGTTTATCTATAAAGATCAGATGGCATATCTACACCAAGCAAGACAAAAAGTTTTTGGTCTTAAGCCAGTTTTCTAAGCTCTTCAACATCGTAGCTTTCAATGACATTCATTTTATTACTTTTGGTGCTAAGCCAACCCATTACGAAAGGTCTTGTCATATGCCAAAATGATTTTCTGATACTTCCTAAGCACTCAAGTTGAGTAAGAATGAAAAAAACTCCATTGCATCTTTATTCATATGGTATAGGGTCGAAAATACTCCATATCAAAGCTCTAGGGACGGGAGAATTTCAAATACTACATTATTCATGTACTTCATAATGAAGAATGTTTTTAGCTCAATGTTTTACTCAAAGATTGCGGCGGTTAAGTGTGTACCAAAGTTGAAAATGTGACCATATTTAAGACATTAAATGATGTCAAATAAAAGCTTCAGTTTTGTACTAAATATGATTTTGTATTAAGCAGTCAAATCTGCAAAACTGTACAAATCATTTTTACAGCCCGAAGTATACCAGATATTGTTTTTCAAAAGAAAAGACTTTATTTAGCATAACACAGTAAGCTCCACAGTTTAAGGTATGTTACCCTGAAATAAACATTTCAGCGTAATAGTTGTTGGTCACTTTCAATAATTTCTGGCATTGAGTTAATTATAAAATCCATAGCACTACAACAATTTTTAAATCAATAATATCACATGAGTATACCCAATAGGAAACGGAAGCGTGTTCGAAGCGTGTACGAAGCGTGTGCAAAGCGCTTCGAATGTGCTTCAAGGGCACAAGGATGCTGCATCCAATGCACTTACACTGCATATCTTTTTTAACATAGTTTGCATGTCATTGCGGGGATGCACAACTTTGGAATGCTAAGTAGAAGCGCTTCTGTGGAAGCATATAAAATACGCTTACTTGGATGTTGAGTATAAGCACATTTTTGAAAGTATATAAAAAATAAGCTAGATATATTCAATGAATCTTGATACTGAACAAAATCTTCAGTCAATTTTTTATTTCTCATCGATCAGATTCGGCCTCCTGTTTTATGCCAGTGATCGGAGACACGCATATCTTAACTAACAGATCAACTCTTATTATTTATATCGTTGAGACTAAAATATGGAATGTCCAGGCTCCAACCGCAGTGGATGCTGATTAAAAATGATTTGTTTTAATTAAATTGAATTTCAAATGAAATGCTTTCAAAGAAACATATCTGACGTGCTCCCCTTGGAAGCTGCTTCTGGATTTTCCGTTGGGTGACTGTACTTATAAATATGATTTCGAAAAATGTTGACGTGGCATAATTTGAACTGTAAAACCTTTTATCCTCATTTAGTGTTCTTATCCCTAATGCATTAATTTGAGCCATTTTGAACCTCCTTCTTTTTGAAAACAACGCGATAGAATCGCTAGTTTTTTTTTCTATTCCTACTCAATAAAAATGCCAAGACTATCCATAATCAGCCGATTCAATGCCGGCATGTGTTACATTTTTAAGTCTCCCTTCTCCTTCACCTGAGTTTTTATCAATTTTTCTCTTTCGTATGTAGAGCTGTGGGAAAATTATTATTTTTGTTGAAAAAAATATTATTGGAAATTATCTCTTACAAACTGTCCTCAAGTCATAGGAAAACATTTTAAGTGTTGAATAACAATAAAAGTTTTTATATCTGGCACAATTTTGAAAGGACTAAGCGACATTGATACTCGACACAAAAATATTAACAATAACAAAAAAAAGTAAATGAGCAAATCAACGTATAAGTAGACGGATTTCAAGCTATGTAGACTTTAACAATGGAAATGCTATTTATTTTTGTATTATTCTCAAATGCGACATTATGGAACGTAATAAAATGTAACGTTGCGTAGCTGACGTCAAAATTGGAATTAAACGTGTTTTGAATTGCAGAACCAGTTAAGGGACAATGAACAAAAATAATTTTGATTTCTAAAATCTCATCTACACATCTATGAATTGAATATTTCAAAACTCTCCAAGGAATGAACAAATTTAAGAAACAACAAATATTCTTAGGTATGTAGGTATGTAGGTTAAAACTGTTTACGGTATGCGTTCGTTAAGTTTCATGTTTCAAAATTTACTTAAATTAGAAGAGTTTTGATATGTGTGCATTAATTTCAATATAAGTTGCGTTTTATTCGCCATCCGCTGCTAGTTATACTATATATAGCTAACAACGAGAATTTTATGGGAAAGTTAAAACAAAATTCCAAACTTAACGAGTAGAATTACAGTGGCTATGCAAATTGATTAAATGACAGTGCTATCCAGCAGATTTGTATTTTGCTTATTGTGCATTGAAAAAGTCAAGCGACAAAAAGAGACAATTTGATTTAAAAAAAGTTGAAAAAACAACTAGCGAGTACTCGCATAAACAACGAGTAGGAAACTTAGCGAATTGGTCGTTTTTTTCGTACATAGCTAGCAACTTGGCAAGTAAAACACAGCAATAACTTAATTGTATTTATTATTAATAAAACTCTATGAATTTAAGTACTTTGATTACAATTTATGCATTTTAATTTTAAATAAATTTTTTAATGTCACTGAATACCAATATGAAAATTCAAGCGATTTTTTATAAAGTTCATTTCTGGTTGGCTGTCAAGGACGCATTTCTGGTACTGTTAAGATTTTTTCCATAAAATTAATTTAAGAGCCATTTTTTAGAAAATAAATTATGCGTCACTGAGTATGTTATTTCAAAGGAAACAATTAAGATTTTCTTATTACTTAGGTATGTTAAAAAAAATACATGGAACTTAACGGCAACGGACTCATTTCTCAATCCGAAAGTTAATTGAAACGATTCTTATTTTTAAGCTTCAAATATTGCAATAAAATCACACACAAAACCAATTGCAGAAAAGTAAAAAACAAACGTCATTTTAGAATAAATAAATCAAATGCAAAATGTTTATTATCAGTAAATTTGATATTAAATTCAAAGCCTTCGACCAGCGAGCCATGTGAAAAAAAAAACCAAATCTCATAAACTTACTATCTAGACATAAGAATAATAAAAAACGGGAACGCAAACAGTCTGACAACACGCTGTCATAAAAAATACAGTTAAAATACCTACAGACCTAGAGCCATAACCATACGATAGAGATAAAAGACACAAAAAAAAAAACTGTTTTCCTTTGCAGATAGCTATTGAGGTAAATTTTATTGCATAAAAAAAACATCAAATTCGTTTGAAAATACAAAATTTAAATTCATTTTCCGCCTACTACTGTAATGCTTGTAGTTGGCAATAGAGACACCACCAAGGACATAAGCGCAAAAAAAAGTAGCAACAAACAAAGGCAAAATATACAGCTCATGGAAAATGTCAGAAAAAAAACACAATTGTGGAATACACTATACGATATGATGAGAGGAAATGGAAAAGAGATATAACGCTAAGTAAGATATAAATGACATTTTGGCCCATTGGGAGTCATGCCACTACATATAAAGTCACGTATTTACTTACCCAAGTACTTTACTCACACGCATTGTCATTTGAATTTTTTAGGTTTTTTTTTTGGCAGTTTATTTTTGTTTTTTTTTTTTTTTTTGCAAATTGGAAAACAATTTTAATGCAGAAATTATATAAAATCATTCATTTTAAATACTGAAACTTGGACGTTGGAAGTGATCTGCGACAAATGATTATTGCAACAAATATATAAGTGATTGATCTTCCGTTTTTGGATTTTTTTTAATTTTTTTTTTTTATTAAAATATGTTTATTAAATATATGCAATATATGAAATCATACAAACATATATTTTTGATGCACTCCACCCCTTGAGCTACAATGCGTTATAACGAGACAATCGAACTCTTTTGAACTTTTACCATACGCAACGAGTCAAACTCGAACAACTCGATTCATTCAACTTACTCATGCTCATTCGTTCATTGCCCGTTCATATAATTGGAACTCATGAGTTTCGAGCAACTCGTTTCTTCGAGTTTTGACTTTTTTCCATACTGAACGGCGCACCGCAATTTTGATGTAGTTTCTTTGAAAAAACAAAAGCAATACGGTGCTGAAATTTTGTGAAATTCGCATGAGTTTGAGTCTGTTAAAACGAGTTCGGTTCGTTGCACAATTTAAAAAATATATAAAGGGTGTTCAAATTTGAGGTATCTCGTTAACTTTGCCGCCATTTTTTGTTAAGAAACTAAGATTGCTCCGATGTTATTTGAGTTACAAAGTTAAAACATTCCGGTTTCCTTAAAAGTATCCCTATATGAGTGAACAAGTGTTTCCATTCTTAAAATATTGAAAATTCGCTAATTGGGCCTTAAGGAACTAAGAAGAAAATGAGAATTTTTTCAAGCAAATTATTGGAATTGGCTTCAAAACACAATCCAATTTTTTCTTATGAGTAAATGATATGCGAATAATCCTCAAACTGTACAACACCTTTAAGACAGGATGATCGAGCAGATATCTTTAATTGAACCATCATTATGCGAAAAAGTTATTCAAAATTTTGGTAAAAGATTGAAAGCTTGCAGCGGAGTTCACTTAAACGACATTGCTAATCATTGTTGACCGGAACCAATATATTTTAATTTCCAAAAAAAATTTCACACAAGATAAATGAAAATTTTCATAAAAAGTACAAAAAACATAAGAAATTTTTTAAACTTATTTTATTTTTTCTTGAAATTTAGGAATTCTATTTAATTTAATAAATAAAAATCATTTATTCTGCATTCACTGAGGTTTGACCTTGGGCATTCCGTGTTGTCACATGCGCAGTATAACGACAACCACCAACCATTGGTTTTTTGTTTGCTTAAATTACATGATTTGAATTCAGATTTCACCAGAACTTTACAATAAAAGTAACTCAGTACACTGGCGTAATACAGGAGACCTAGGTTCAAATCGTATTGGTGAAAGGTAAAAAAGAATAAGTTTTGCTTAAAGTTTTAAAAACCAAACGAATTAATTTCGAATAAGCCAATTGCAATATAGGTAGATTAAATTAAAAATAGGGCACCAATTTTGAAAACATTTTGTGGGTAAACTGATTTCCATGTTAGAAAATTTCAGGTTTGAAAGATTTAAACTAAGAATTGGTAAAGTTTTTATTGAGTGTGAATACTCTTATATTCGAAGTGTAGGATCTAATATGGAGATGAATAAGCTGCTGGAGTGTCTGGTTAGCTATTTCTACTTCCTCCCATTATGCGTAAATGAAATACTAAGTAGTTTTAAGGCTTGAGGAAATCCACTTCGATTTTGATGATTATTTGCATACTTTAAGCAGCATTTTTGTTTCATTCTATACAAAATACATCTCGTGTATACTATCAGATGTTACAAAAAGCTAACATATGCTAAAATAAATACAAAAATTGTTAAGATAATTCGTTCTTTTTTCATAAATTTAAGAAAAAAAGAAACAATTTATGAGCACGAGACTCATAAATTTTTTAATTGAATCGCTTCAGTTAGAAACTCATAACTTTCATACAATCGGTTTAATTTTGTATTCATTTCTTTTGTGTTCATATTCCTACAATTGATTTGAATCTGAACATGCAAATCTTCTTATCGACTTAATTTCACTTGCAGTTGAGTGCCTGTGTGTATCGTTGTGTGTGTGTGCTCTCGTCCATGTGTTAGTATGTGCCAAAGTGTCGAAATTTCGTCGCAATAAGGAGAGTTTATTATTGTTGAATATCAGCATGAAGAAAAAATGTTGAAGTCGACTTTTCGGCGCCTTCCCTTTTAGCATAAAAGAATTTATTTTAATTTTTTTTTATGAAATTCAAAAGAATACTAAAAAAATAATTGAAGCAATAATTTTTCCATTAGGTTTCAATGTCGATGTCGCTGGGGTTGTCGCTGCTGTCAAAGTCAGTTTTTGGCTGTTGTGAATGAAGTTCATGTTATGCACTCACACACATACATATTCATACACGTATAACTTAAACGCACAAGGCCTCAACGGCAGTAAGCGAATTCAACGGCTTTAGGTTGGCAGGTATTTTATGTCTGGGATGGTTAATAGGTACATTTTTTTTCAGTTTGAATTCAATTTCACTTTTTTATTCATTTTGTGGTTGAGTTCTTCTGTTGAGCACTTGAAATTAAATCAAAATTGATGGATAATGCAAGCTAAATCCTTTCAAGAGCAGCACTTTATACTTTTGTTGTTTTTTTTTTTCTCTGTGCTTTGTTGATGCTTAAGTTACGATGCTAAGAAAAAATTTACAAGATAATTCATGCAATTGAATACAAATAACGACATTAAATTTGGCAGCTGCTTTGAACGTGAACACCATAAAAGGAGATTACAATTTGTGTGCAAATTACTTACATTACCTGCTGTTTTGAAGAGGTAATATGGGAGAGGTTACAAACGTTCCCTCATAAAAAAAAAATCTAATAAAACTAAATCGCTCAGATTGTTTCTGTCTAATTATATATAGTCAAATTTCCCAGTCTAGTTAGGTCTGCTTAAATCTTTTCTTTTGATTAATAAATTCTCATTTCATAAATTTTTTCTAAATTTTTTTCCACGACTTACGGCAAATGGCCCAACTTGGCTCTTATGAAATTTGATTACGACTTACTTTATTTGTTTTGAAAATTCCTAGGAATTTGCTAAAGACAGTCCCAGGTAATAGAGAAAATGCTTCGGAAAATAATTCACTGACTAGATAGTAAAATAAGGGCAAGAAATGGTCAAAAATTCGATGCAAAATTAGAGAGCAAGTAGCAGGCTTTCAATGAACAACTTCAAAATAAAAAAACCGTAAATCTCATCCTTCTTGGCTCGATGAGATCCAAGACTAAAGAATTGAAAAAGTTGAGGGACCAATTATTTATTTAATTATATATTTTACCATCAACTCAACAGTTATTGTAAATGAGCGCTGAAACTTTCGAGTTGTGGCAAAATTAGCAGAAATTTTCCCGTCCCTGCCGCGCAAGGTAGCCATTATAGAGCAGATTGGGCGCGAAACTCTAAACTGGGCTACAGGAAATTATCTATTTAACAGATTCTTTCAGTACCGGGAAAAACATTTTCAATGGCTCTGCGTAGTATCTTGGAACGATTTTGACTAAATTTGTCACTACTGCGCATTATTCTTACTACCAGCTACATTTGTTTGCGAACGTTTTACATAAGTTTGGACTGTCTAGAAACCAAGGCACTAGCTGTAAATATTCATATGCAGCGTCGCACTCAGTACTTTTGCAAGCAATTTGACGCAGGGAAATAGATCAAATTTTTCCGCCAAATTAGTTTTTTCCAGGCAATTCTAAATGTCCAATTCAATTCAAGATTTTGAGTAAAGTGAAAAATATATCCATGTGCTACTACAGCTATGTGATCGTCTGAGCTGATTAAAGGCTTAAGTTAGGTTAAAAGGGTCGCTTGTCTATAGCAAGTTGCACTCGGAGGCAAGCTTTTTGTATATAAATCAAATATGTACTCTTCGCCTTATCGTCGAGTCAATATATGAAACAGAGGCTTTGTTACACTTTGTAACTCTTACTATATCAGCTACAGTACCACATTTAATATTGCATCTGGAATGTGTTTCAACAAACGAAATGCAACATCCAAGAAGATATACCGCATCAATGCTCAACACAAAAAAAAACGCACTGCAAACGTTCTACACATCAAAATTAATACCGTAAAAGATTTATCTGCGTGCCCAATCAGTGTCACCAGTAATTTAATGATAGGCGTGTTCACCATAGAATAGGTTAGGTAGAAGTGGCAGTCAGTTACGAAAAGCCGACTCACTTAGACCAAATGTGATCCATCGTGATATCACAGGGTGTTTGACTATACTCTCTCGTTGAAACAACCAGATTTCGTAACGAAACTAAATAGCGGACCTATACTAACATGTCTAAGCTCATCCAGATCATCAAATAAAAACGACCCAAGTGCTGCGTGGCGTTTTCTAGCAAGTGCGGGACAGGAGCAGAGAAGATGTTTCCCCATAGAATAACTAATCGCGGAAATGTTGCAGAGAATTAACGGCTTTGCTATTGATCACGATTCGAGGGTTTTCAAGTGGTACATTCTGAGTTTATTTGAGACATACTTAGCTACTGTCTTAAAAGTGTTGAAACTGAATAACCCTACATTATTGCAATTACCGAAATCACAAAGTTATAAGCAACTCTTAACATCTTTCAAAAAGTAAATTCTAAAATGCTACATAAGAACTAAGTAAATTCAAACTACTCATAACAGCTTAAGAATTTTTCTCATTTTATCGCCGTATCTCTAAAAAAATGGTTTGACTTGACTTTTGTACAAAAAAAAAATGGGAACACTACAGCGTCCAAAGCTTTTTAAGAAAAACAACAATTTGGTTTATGTTTTTTTTATTAATATTTTTTTAGTACATAATGTAACAATAAAATTTCTACACTGAAAATTAATAGCTCTTATTCGGCTGGGTTGTACTACAATCAGTTTGGATCTTCATACTAATCCTCATATTGCTCTTAAACTACACCAGCAACATCAGCAACATCTGCAACATCAGCAACATCAGCAACATTTGGAACAGCAGGAATTATGCCACCAGATAGTAAGACTGAGATTGTCTGTAAATGAAAATATACGACAATAAGAACCGAAAAATTAAAAACACTCAGCTGTTATTTACCTGCTGAACTAATGCCAATAATTTTTGAAGTAACTCTCCCAACCCTTTAAGTGCAAGACTATTTGGATCCGAAAGATCTGACACGATTGGTGCAATTCCATTGAGATTATCAACAGCAGAACCCACTACTGGCAAATCGTTGGTAGTATCAAGGACTGGGGCAACAGCGTCTCCAACTATAGGCACGTTTGATAGGACGTTAGCCTGGGCAGTTATAGCCAGGAGAGCGATTACTAGAACAAGTACGAATTGCATATTGTTATTTAATTTTTATTATTTGTGAATAGAAATGAACACTTTTGAGTTTGATATTTGATTGAATTTGGTCTTAAAATACTCGAGTATTTATACCTGAAAATTGTTTTGAAATTCCATTCATTTTTAATTCAATATTAGAAAAGCATTTGTTCAAATATTTTCATGCTCTAAAATTATAATTGTTAACAAGTAAATATTTGCTCACTGTTGAGCTTTTTATCTATTAACTTATTAATTTATTTGTATAAAAGTTTATTTAACGAGCCGTAAAAAAATATTTTTTTGCATTTGCTTTTATAACTGTAAAACAATAGAAAAATTTTGGGATTTTTGGAATTTCGCCACATATGTTTGAAGTTGTTTTTGGCAATTTATAGTTCTAAGTCAAATTTTCATGCTCTTTCCAAAGCCTTTCAGTATTGAGTGAACTTTTTTGAAGGCTAAGATAAAAAGCTTTTTAGTGAGTGCTACTTCTTTGATAAATGGTTTTAGTGGAATGCCTTAAGTAAAATAATGTTTGAAAGTACTTAATTTGATAAGTTAGCTCCAAAAAAATGTCATTGCTTGATCGGCCAATTTTTAATCATTTTCAAAATTTATTCAAGATTCAGATAGAGAATGAGTAGCTAGCTCTATTAGAATCAAAAGAGAAAAATAATTGTTTTGATTTAGGGGGCGTTCAAGTATTACATATCGCAATTTGGGGGAGGAGGGTCTTGTTAAACGTTACGATGCGTTACAGCGGCGGCAGAGGGTGGTCGAATAACGCGTTACGTAACCTTGTTTTTGGATTGTAACTTTTTTATCGAGAATCGATTTAAAATAAGTTGTGCATTATGAATCGCTGGTTTTATACATATGTTTATAGAAAAGCTACAGCGAAAATGTTTTATTCAAATGATAAAAGTTGACGGGAGCTAAATTAGCTCCATCAATAAATCAAATCAAAATATCAAATTAAATTACTCATGGAGCACAATGTCCAAATGCTATCAGTTTTGAGATCGGTTCACCAAAAGCTGAGATATAAGCGTGGAAATATTTAAACGACTTTCTGGTACTTTGCGCAACATAATTGTGACTTTTAGGTAACATGGCCACTTGGGTGCTACGTAGCGTTTAAGGATGGGGTACAGAAAAACGTTACCTTACGTTACATAGGAGGAGGGAGGGCTTAAAAATCTTCAAAATTTGCGTTACGTAATACTTGAATACCCCCCAGATGGAAATTCCGCTCTTTTGAATACAATTTCAGCGACTTTTCAATTTTTGACACCTTGTTGCAAATGCGCATAGCTTGGTAAAAAATGTTTTTTATTCAAACCGAAGGAATACGCGGAGCTTACTCCGATAAACAACAACTTTAACCGGTGATCAATTCCAGACTACATAATTCGACCTTAAGTAAGATTCAATTAGATTAGAATTAATTATAATTGATATCATATGGCCGTCATATCATCTCAAACAATAAAAACTACTACGTCATTAAGGCGGTCAGTTTTTCAAAGTGATTGACATTGTCAATAACTAAAAAAGTAGGGACTATTAAGTGAATAGTACAATTTAATAAATAAATCAAATGAAATCAATAGCTTAACTGATTAACTTTATAGTAGACATAGCATTGGCTCAACAATAGTAAAAATCATATTAATTTTGCGTGAAAACTATTGTCTCAATGGGAAGGGAAATCACCAATAGAACTTATGTGAATTTTTTCCGAGAAGGCAAAAAATCAACAAGATAACTCGAATGACAACGAGAAAAAATGGTGCAAAACGTGATGTTTCAAAGCAGTATAAAGGAAAAATATTTAATTGGAGTTTGTAAGCTTCGACTACAGTTGAAATAATTAACAAAATCTACAACGGCAATGACCAGCAGCAGCTGATATAATAAACAAAATCTACAATGACAACGACCAGCGGCAGCTGAAATATTATACAAAGTGTACAAACAACAGCAACAATCTTTAGCAACTGATATAGTAAACAACGAACACGACCAGCAACAATCCTTAGCAACTTATACAATCGTCAACGACAACGAACAGCAATCGCTATAAGGCAGCAGACAGAGTTGCCATCAAGCGCTAAACCATAGAAACACAGAAAAGCGAGTGCATTGTATTACTGGTTAACTAAAGTACAACACTTTAAAATAGAAACTGGGAATAAGGTTGTTGGGAAAAACTGAAAATAGTTTTACTAAGAAGAACCTTTGAGCTGAAGAAAACCTCAATAGAGCTGATAAATGACTTAAGAACCTTTAGATCGTATTCTAGAATTTAAAATTATCATTTTAAAATTTATTAAAAAAGAAACGAACTCCACAATAGGCAACTTACATATCGCTCACTTACTTCAAGACTGGCATAGCTCAAAAAACCTAAAATGGGGGAAAAACTCATTTAAAAACTCAATTCAATTATTTACTTTTTATGTGAAAATGATGAAATGTATGTCTGCCTAAACTATTTTTCACACAAAATAAACATAAAATAATGCAAATTTTTACATCATTAAATCAAAAATAACGTTTTTTGAGTTATGCCAGGCAATGTGTATTCGTGATGAAATTATTTCTTTTATGGACGTCGGACATGTTGTTGGCCATCAGATTCAAATCTGTTAATTTTAGTATCGTCACTAAAGAGCTCATTTTTCCATTGCAAGCTGTCCAGTTCTTGTGAGCATTCGCAAATTTAAGTCTGGTCTAACTTTTGACGCTTTAGAAGTCATAAAATATTTGTAATTTGCTTCGAAACTATCCTCAGGTCGCTTTCCGTGGAAGTAAGGCTTTAAGAACGTTATATTTAGATTTATTTTTCTTAAAACGTTTTATGGCATTGATCTTAATCTCATTGCAAATCTTTGGCAATAGCTCAAATTTGGAATTTTAAAGCAATAATTTTATACCTGGAGAAGTTTAGCCGGATGGCAAATGAGGCCTGGAAAAAGACAACTCCAGAGAATTTCCAAAACCTATTTGCTTGTATGACAAAGCGGTGCACCGCTGTTAAAAATCTATCTCATTTTATCGCCCTTACTTTAAAAAAATGGTTCGACTTGACTTTTCTACAAAAAAAAAATGGGAACACTACAGCGTCCAAAGCTTTGTAAGAAAAACAACAATTTGGTTTATGTTTTTTTTATTAATACTAATATTTTTTTAGTACATAATGTAACAATAAAATTTCTACACTGAAAATTAATAGCTCTTATTCGGCTGGGTTGTACTACAATCAGTTTGGATCTTCATACTAATCCTCATATTGCTCTTAAACTACACCAGCAACATCAGCAACATCAGCAACATCTGCAACATCAGCAACATTTGGAACAGCAGGAATTATGCCACCAGATAGTAAGACTGAGATTGTCTGTAAATGAAAATATACGACAATAAGAACCGAAAAATTAAAAACACTCAGCTGTTATTTACCTGCTGAACTAATGCCAATAATTTTTGAAGTAACTCTCCCAACCCTTTAAGTGCAAGACTATTTGGATCAGAAAGATCTGACACGATTGGTGCAATTCCATTGAGATTATCAACAGCAGAACCCACTACTGGCAAATCGTTGGTAGTATCAAGGACTGGGGCAACAGCGTCTCCAACTATAGGCACGTTTGATAGGACGTTAGCCTGGGCAGTTATAGCCAGGAGAGCGATTACTAGAACAAGTACGAATTGCATATTGTTATTTAATTTTTATTATTTGTGAATAGAAATGAACACTTTTGAGTTTGATATTTGATTGAATTTGGTCTTAAAATACTCGAGTATTTATACCTGAAAATTGTTTTGAAATTCCATTCATTTTTAATTCAATATTAGAAAAGCATTTGTTCAAATATTTTCATGCTCTAAAATTATAATTGTTAACAAGTAAATATTTGCTCACTGTTGAGCTTTTTATCTATTAACTTATTAATTTATTTAACAAACTGTAAATAAATATTTTTTTGCATTTGCTTTTATAACTGTAAAACAATAGAAAAATATTTTGGATTTTTGGAATTTCGCCACATATGTTTGAAGTTGTTTTTGGCAATTTATAGTTCTAAGTCAAAATTTCCAATTCTTTCTAAAGCCTTTAGCAATCGACTAAACTTTTTTGAAGGCTAAGATAAAAAGCTTTTTAGTGACTCCTGAAAAAATTAAATTAAATGCTTTTATTAAAATGCCTCAAGTAAAATAATGTTTGAAAGTACTTAATTTGATAAGCTTGTTTCCAAAAAAAATGTCATAGCTTGATCGGCCAATTTTTAATCATTATCAATTTCTGAAAGATTCTTGTAGAGAAAAAATTAATGATTTGATTTTGAAGGAAAAACCGCTTTTTTAAAAACAGAATGTTGGCAATTTATGGATTTTTGACACCTTAGCTGAAACGCGCATAGCTTCGGAAAAAATGTTTTCCATTTAAATTGGGGGAATACGTATCCTCAAGTTTCCTTTGAAAAATAACATATTTAATAGTCATATCAATTCCGTTTGAATTGAATTCGACCTTAGGTAAGATTCAATTAGATTAGAATTATTTATAATTGATGTCATCTGCCTGAAATATTATTTTTAACGAAAAAACTACTATGTCATTAAGGCGGTCAGTTATTCAATATGATTGACATTATCAATAAGTAATGAACCAGGGAATATTAAGTGAATAGTACAATTTCATAAATAAATCAAATGAAATCAATAGCTTAACTGATTTACTATATTGTAGACATATTATTAGCTCAACAATAAATAAAAGCATATTAATTTTGCGTGAAAACTATTGTCTCAATGGGAAGGGAAACCACCTATTGAACTTATGTGAATTTTTTTAACTAGCAACGAGGAAAAATAGTGCAAAATGATATGTTTTAAAGCAGTATAAAGGAAAAATTTTTAATTGGAATTTGTAAGCTACTACTCCAGCTGAAATAATAAACAAAATATAAAACGACAACGACCAGCAGCAAATGCAGAAATTAACAAAATCTACGACGACAACGACCAGCGGCAGCTGAAATATTATACAAAGTCTACAAACAACAGCAACAATATGGAGCAACTGATATAGTTAACAACGACAACGACCAGCAACAATCCTTAGCAACTAATACAATCGTCAACGACAACGAACAGCAATTGTTATAAGGCAGCAGACAGAGTACTAAAGTACTACACTTTAAAATAGAAATGGTGAATAAGGTGATTGGGAAGAAGGAAAAAAAATTTTACTAAGAAACTTTGGGCTGAAGATTACATCAGTAGAGCTGATAAATGACTTAAGAACCTTTGGATCGTATTCTAGAATTGAAAACTATAACTTTTAAATTTATAAAATAAGAAACAAACTCCGCAATATGCAACTTACTTGCATATCGCTCACTTACTTCAAGACTGGCATAACTCAAAAAACCTTAAGTGGGAGAAAAACTCATTTAAAGTTTTCAATAATTTACATACTTTTTATATAAAAATGATGAAACATATGTCCGCCTAAACTCTTTTCACACAAAATAAACATAAAATAACGCATATTTTAAATCAAAAATCACGTTTTTTTGAGCTATGCCGGTCTTGAAGTAAGTGAGCGATATGGTGACTCAACTTTTCCACAGAGGAAGTCATTCGTAGTTCAGGGTCAGTTACATAGTCAGTTACAGAAATTACTATCAAATAAATGCACTAACAACTACAATCACACTTATCACCTTTTCTTAGTAGTTTTGATAAAAGGGCACAATATTTTAATATTAAAGAACAATGTTTATTAGAAGAACAACACAACTCCACAGTAAACTAATGACATATCTTATGAACAAGGCTGCTAAGTAGTTTCATGTCAAAGCCAGCGGCCAGGTAAAAACTGAAAAATTTCTGAAAATGCCAGGCGGGATTTAGATAATTTTTGTTACAAGAAGCTTAATTTCTTTTCAATAAGCAATAAAAGAAAAAAAAAATAATAATGGCTACTGCAAAAAAAAGATCACCAAGTTTTTCACAAACAAAAATTTAATTTTTAAGGGCACTCCTAAAAAAGGGCTAGTTTTTCCCACAAAAGCTATTTAACATTTGAAAGAAAAATTATTTCATTTTTGCAAGGCCAGGAGTTCTTTCTTTTCAACTTGGCAACCCTGCTCATGACTATCTGCGACACCATTAGTAACTTTGGGTAATGACTGAGATTGATTTGTTTTTTATGAAGATTCAGAAAATCTTTATGGTTGGGGATGTATTTTAATTGCCTCTATATATTTTGCTTGCTGAAAATCAGAAGATGATTCAGATTTTCGCTTCATACAGGGTATATTTTCGTTTGATTTAATTTGTCTCTCTAGCGATTTCACCTTCTTCGGTACAATCCCCATTCTTCTCCGAAAGTTTTAATTTTCCTACACTACATAAATATTAATTTTAATTATAAATTATTTTCCAATTCATTCCAAGTTTATAAAAATTAAAACTTTACGGCATACTTATAGGCTGACATATATAAGTATTATCGAAGTCTGTTAAGAGCTTGGTTAATATTATTCAAAGCAGAATTCTGCGAATCTCAACAATGACAAAATAATTTATCGGTACATAATCAAATTTTCAGAGCAAATAATATATTTGCACAATTGTTTCCCTTAAAATGAATTTAAGCGAATCGATTTTTAAACAAATTTCGGGTATAAATACTCGAAATACTTGAAAAAAAATATCAGTCAAAAATTAAACTCAAAAGTCTTAACTTACAAATTAATTTAAAAAAAATACTAAAAACATGGAAATCGCACATGTTATAGTAATTGTTCTTATGGCTTCAACTGTCCAGACTGGTCTTATACCTTCCTTTGGACGAATTTTTGGCGAAGATGCTGATACTACACTCGACGGTTTGCCACTCGATGATTTGCCGATCAATGATTTGCCGATCAATGATTTGCCACTCGATGATTTGCCGATCAATGATTTGCCGATCAATGATTTGCCGATCAATGATTTGACGATCAATGATTTGCCCATCAATGATTTGCCGATCAATGATTTGCCGGTCAATGATTTGCCGATCAATGATTTGCCGATCAATGATTTGCCGATCAATGATTTGCCGATCAATGATTTGCCGATCAATGATTTGCCTATCAATGATTTGCCGATCAATGATTTGCCGATCAATGATTTGCCGATCAATGATTTGCCGATCAATGATTTGCCGATCAATGATTTGCCGATCAATGATTTGCCGATCAATGATTTGCCGATCAATGATTTGCCGATCAATGATTTGCCGATCAATGATTTGCCAATCAATGATTTGCCAATTGAGAACGTACTGAATAACGATAATCTCAAGCAGGTTAAGGAGGTATTGAACTTAATTTTAAAGTATTTTTAGTCTGATTTCCAAATCTTTTTATGATGCAGGCTCTTGCTGGTGCAGCTGATGGTGGTGCTGTGACTGATTTTGTTCCTAAAGTTGCTGCTATTGTTGCTAAATTTGCAGATACTGTTAACGTTTGAAATCTTGCTAAAGTTCCTGATCTTCCCGATCTTCCTGATGGTGCTAACGGTTCTTGTGTTGTTTAAAAACAATGGTGGTTGGTATTCGCACCAGCCTTGTTAGATTGATAATTTGGTAAAGCTTTCCACTTGGAAGACTTTGTTCTTGTTTCTTTTCGTTAACCTGGCAGCAACAGCTGATTTTGTGTCTTTAGGTTTTTATGTACGCAAAACTTTTTTTTTGGCATTGAACTTAAAATGAAAACAAAATTCGCTATGCTACCAACTAACAGCAAACTATCAGGGATACCACCTAGTTTGTCCATCGTAAATCCAACCAAAACAAAATGAACATAGTAACATTTAGTAAGCAACAAACTGCAATGCAACCTAGTCCAATGAAAATTACTAATCATAAGGAAAAAAGTGTAAAAATATTTATCTTTATAAAATTAATGCCATAAATTGATTTTGTGTAATATACCCAATTAATAATTACAATCATTTGGTAGTTTTACCTGAAACATTTTCCGGAAATTTAGAATATAGATAATTTACATAGATTTCGATGTGCTCTTTCCGAAATTCAACGCCTCCATTTTGGAAAAACCACGCCTAAATACAGTTTTTTGACAATATCTCCTTTCCGACTCATTTCACGATAAAAACTGATTCAAAATGAATCAACAGTAAATTGCCTACAGTTTATG